>AWOL01S0005437.1:36782-48060 GCA_000715115.1 Nicotiana otophora | reverse complement strand
CGCTCGGGCCGAGTATGGTACCGGGTGCCGGCCACGTCCCTTCAGGTTGGGGCGTGACAAAATCCCAGCTCCAATAGTTCACCAATATTAGTTCAACAACCTCCCCACCACTTTTATTGGTACATGTATGCACAATGACCAGCTCCCACTCTTAAGAATCATTCTTTCCATTACCTATATTTATCCTAATTCAGAAATTGAGAGCTAGGGAGTAGAACCTTGCCTCTTAGAAAAAGACCTTGTGAGTTCCTCCCTTGAATTCCCAATGATTCATCAAGTAGTGGAGTATTGGAGTGATGGAGCTTCGCCTTCTCTCTCTAACTAGCTCTTACTTCTCTCTAAAATGCTAGATTTTTGCCTTCAAAATGACCCCAAAGGCTTTTAATCAAAATAGGGTTGGGTTTTGAAATACACAAAACGTCGTGGCTAAGGTTAGACCTCATAAAGTCAGTGAAGCAAAGGTTTCATATGTGTTATATCCTTTCGATCGAGCGAGAGGTCCGCGTGTCAAAAAAGATCTTCGTTATTGAGTCCCTTCTTAGTAGGCTCAGGATATGTGCAACATATATGACAGACGATCAGGGAATGTTCTTCTTAATAGAGTACCAGACTTCTCACATGGCTATATGACCAAAGATCAGGTCTCCGACCAAACTCTCTGATCCCAACTCTGCGAACATAGAGTGTATCGCAGAACAGGTCTGTAGTCCGCGAAACGGACCGTGAAATCAACCTCTACATATGGGATGGCATGTTCAAGTCTGCGACCGATTCGTGGTTTGCAGAGCAATTATATGGTCACATAATGGACCGTGAATCCTCCCTCCGGAATTTCTCATGTTGATTCTGCGATGGAACTGCGGCTCGCAAAATCGTTATGCGGTCACATAATGGACCGTAAAATCACCTTCAAAATTGAGTATCTCATGTTCAACTCTCCGATGATTCTGCGGCGATTCTGCGGCCTACGAAACTGATTTGTGGTCGCATAAAGGACCGCAGAAATGCCACGTTCTATAAATTTCTTCCACCAACTCCACAATGCCTTGCACAACCCAAAATGTACGTACATCTACAACCTCCCAAGCACATGAGCCTACCTCACACCATAAGACCTCAGATTCTTGGTGAAATTTCACGGGGCCTTACATCCTCCCCCACTTAGGATCATTCATGCTCAAATGAGGGTTAGCGTCTTCCATAGACACCCATTGTGACTCATCCCTTCATTCACTCCCCAAATTTCCAAATATTTCGGTAGAGTATCCCTTGTATTTTGGCCTATCCACATGTCAGAGAACCCCAGAAACCAGTCCTAACAACATATTCTCAACATAACAATGTATCATAGCATGAAAACAACATCAACCATACGTCATATGCATTATATTACCAAAATGGCCTTTTAGCATAAATTGTACAAGATTGAACATAGCTCAAAGAAAGTAGACTCCTAACATTCTTTTAAAACACAACAATATGGTTACACAAACAAGTGAGGGTATTTCTTCTTGATCTCTTCCTCGGCCTCACGGGTGGCCTCTTCAACTTGTTGGTTTCTCCATAACACCTTCATGGAGGCAATCTCCTTATTCCTCAACTTTCAAACTTGTATGTCAATAATTACAACCGAATTTCCTCATGGGTCTGTTCTTCATTAACTTCAATATCCTTCACTGGGATGATGAGCGAAGGATCTACAACCACCTTCTTCAACATAGATACATGAAACATCAAGTTCACTAAAGACATCTCAAGAGGTAGCTCAAGCCTATAAGCCACTTGACCAATCCTCTAAATGATTATGTACGATCCGATATATACGGGACTCAATTTCCCTTTCTTCCCAAATCGCATTATACCCTTCATGGGAGAAACCTTCAAGACCACTCAATCATCCTCTTCGAACTCCAAATCTCTATGACGCACATCCGAATAGGAATTCTGGCGACTCTAAGCAATCTTTACTAGTTCCTTAATAATCTTGAGCTTCTCCGTAGCCTGATGCACGAGGTCTGGCCCTATCAATTCTACTTTGCCAATGTCAAACCAACCAATGGGAGATCTATATCTCCTACCATATAGAGCCTCAAATGGTGCCATCTGAATGCTAGTATGGAAACTGTTATTGTAGGAAAATTCTATGAGCGGCAAATGATCATCCCAGCTACCCTTGAAGTCAAGAACACAAGCACTCAACATATCCTAAAGTGTCTGAATAGTCTGCTCTGCTTGCCCATCAGTTTGTGGATGGAAAGTTGCATGAAGATTCACTTGAGTACCCAAACCTTGCTGAAATTTCATCCAAAAATTAGCTATGAACTGTGCCTCTCGATATGAGATGATAGAAACTATAGTGCCATGCAACCTGACTATCTCCTTGATATACAACTGAGCATATTGTTCTGTTGTGTCGGTAGCCTTAATAGGTAAGAAGTGTGTTAATTTCATGAGTCATTCCACGATCACCCAAATCGAATCAAACTTGCGAGGTGTGCGAGGTAGACCTACCACAAAGTCCATATTGATTATCTCCCACTTCCACATTGGAATTTCTATATTTTATGCCAAACAATTGTGCCTCTGGTCCTCGGCCTTCACTTGTTGACAGTCTGTGCATCTAGCCACAAAATCTGCTACGTCCCCCTTCATTCCATTCCACCAATAGACTTTCTTGAGATCATGGTACATTTTCGTAGAGCCTGATTGCATGGAATACTTGGAACTGTGAGCCTCGGTCATGATTCTTTCCCAGAGATCGCCTATATCTTTAACACAGAATCGCCCTTGGCACCTTAGTGTACTATCATTTATGCCGAAAGAAAAAAACCATGGTCTTGTATTTATGAATCACCTCCTTCAATTGAACCAACAACGGATCGTCATATTGTTTCTCCTTGACTTCTACTACAAGTGATGACTCACATCTATTTTGCACAATTACCCCACCTTTCCTAGAGCCCACAAGCCGAACTCCCAAACTAGCCAACCGGTGAACTTCCTTGGCTAACGGCCTTTGGTATGCCTCCAAGTGGTCCAAACTGCCCATAGATTTTTGGCTGAGAGCATCCGCCACAACATTAGCCTTCCTCAGATGATATAGAATATCAATGTCACAGTCCTTGAGTAACTCAAGCCACCTCCTTTGCCTCAGATGCAATTCTTTCTGCTTAAAAATATATTTAAAACTCTTATGGTCAGTGAATATGTTGACATGGACCCCATACAAATGATGACGCTAAATCTTCAAAGAAAATACCATCATCGCAATCTCTAAGTCATGTATTGGATAAATCTTCTGCCATGTTGCATCAATACACACCCAAGTCCGAACCTTGAAGCATCACAATATAACACAAACCCATATGTGCCCTCTGGTAAGGTCAACACCGGTGTCGTAGTCAATCTTGACTTTAACTCTTGGAAGCTCTTTTCACAAGCATCTGACCATTGGAACTTAACTGGCATCTGCGTTAATTCAGTCAATGGAGAGGCAAGAGTAGAGAACCCCTCCACAAATCTTCTATAATATCAAGTTAACCCCAAGAAATTGCAAATCTCAGTCGGAGTTGTAGGTCTAGGCAAATTCTTCATAGATATAATCTTTTGAGGATCAACCTCGATTCCCTCACTGGAGACGGCATGACCCAAGAAAGTGAAAAATGCAAGACAAAATTCACACTTTGAAAATTGTGCATACAACTTGTGTCGATTCAGAGTTTACAAGACTGCCCTAAGATGATCTGCATGGTCCTCCTGACTTCGCAAATACACAAGGATGTTGTCAATGAACACTATCACGAAAGAGTCAAGGAAAGGCTTGAATACTTGGTTCATAAGATCCATGAAAGCAGTCGGTGCATTCATTAGCCCAAAAGACATTAGCAGAAATTCAGAGTGCCCATATAGAGTCCGGAAAGCTGTTTTCGGAATATCCTGCTCCCTGATCTTCAATTGGTGATACCCCGATCTTAAGTCAATCTTAGAGAAGTACATAGCATCTTAAAACTGATCAAACAAGTCATTTATCCTTGGCAGTGGGTACTTGTTCTTGATTGTGGCCTTGTTGAGTTGTCGATAGTTGATACAAATCCTCAATGACCCATCTTTCTTCCTTACAAAGAGAACCGTGTGCGCACCAAGGAAACACACTTGGTCGGATGAAAACCTTTTATAACAAATCTTTCAATTACTCCTTCAGATCCTTCAATTCTACCAGATCCATTCTATAGGGTGGAATAGATATTGGTTACATGCCTGGTATCACATCGATCCCAAAATCAATCTCCCTGTCTGGTGGGATCCCAGGAAGCTCGTTCGGAAAGAACTCTAGAAATTCATTCACAACTAGCATGGACTCAAGTGTCGATGCCTAAACCTCAATGTCTATGATTTGGACCAAGTAGTAGATACACACCTTGCTGATCTCGCGGCCTTAAGGTATGAAACAAACCTACCCTTTGGCATAACATCATCCCCATTCCACTCAATGACTGGCTCATTTTGAAATTCAAACCTAACGGTTCTGGTTCGGCAATCAAGCTTGGCATAATATGAGTAAAGACAGTATGTCCCTATTATCATATCAAAATCCACCATGACCAACTCAATGAGATCGGTCGTGGTGTCTCGGCTAAGTACCGTGACAATACAATCCCTGTAAACCCGCAAGACCACGATGGACTCTCAGACTGGAGTAGATACAGAGAACAGCTCATGAAGCTATTTTGGTTCTATCCCAAATTCCATAGAAACATAAGGAGTGATATATGACAAGGTGGAACCCATATCTATAAGAGTATTCACATCATGAGATTTGACAGTCAGTATACCTATAACAACATCTGGAGAAGCCTCTGAACTTTAGAGACCCCTCATAACATAGAATCTACTAGGCCTTCTCGAACTTTGTGCACCACCTTTAGTTGTATCACACCCTGCAGTTGCCGGAGTACCTCGAGCTGGATGAGGTGCCGCGAATGTAGTAGCTACAGAACTGGCTGGCTAAGCCATACCCCTACCAGCATTCTGACGGGATGAACGACAATCTCTCTGAATATGACCTCTAAGACCGCATTATAGCATATGGGTAGGTCCATGTAGTAGAAACCTAAATGTATCTTCCCACACCTAGAGCATGGGGGGATCCGTTGTGGCTGAAATCTCCCACCAAACTGTCCCTACTGAGAAGATCCCCTATTTCACTGACAGGGCCTGAAATGACTCCATTGCTGCTGAGCTGGCCCTAATGGCGGTGCACTGACTAAAGATTGAGCAAAATACTGTGATGTCTCGGATGACCCTCCCCTGAATACTGACCTTCCGCCACTACCACCACTAGAAAAACCACCTAAGTTGCTCGCTGACCGGACCTTCTTGTTACTCTCTTGATCCATTTTGTTCTTCTATATTTGGGCCTCCGTGGCTTGAGAAAATGCTACCATCTTACTATAATTCATATCAAAGTTCAAGGTGGTTGTAGCGGCCTCGTTGACAACCAAAGGACTAAGGCCCTGCACTAATATGCGAATCCTAGCCTCCGTAGTGGGCATCATGTAAGCAGCATCCTTGGTAGTCCCATACACTCATACTACAAATTCTCAAACTCGGCGGCACGGACTGTCCTAGTCTCGGCAGGAAAGAAATGATCAATGAAAGCATCCGCAAACTCACTCTACTTCGCCGGAGGACTCCCCTCCTCACGGGACTCCTCCCACAACTCAAACCATGAGTACGCCACATCTTTAAGGTGGCAGGAGGCCAACTCCACTGCTTTTGTCTCAGTGGCATGCATCAGATGCATGGTCTTGTTCATCTTATCAATAAATGCCTAGGGGTCCTCCTCGAGCTTAGTACCCGTGAATACCGAAGGATACAACTGAAGAAATCTATTCAAGCTGGAACCAGTAGAATCCCCTTGCTAGATAGAGGAAGTAGGCGTAGCATTCAATCGCTGGGCCTGAGAAGCCACTATCTGAGTCAACATCAGTATGGCTCCCCTAAGGTCCACATCGGAAACACTGGGATCGAAAGTTGAGGCTGGAGGTGGGATTGGAATATCAGTTGAAGGAGGAATCGGTGCATTCTCAACAGGAATAGAAATTGATGCATCCTCAGTGGGAGTAGTAAAATCAAGCGGTGTTCTAGTTGGGGGAATATCCTCACCCCTTGGGTGCTCACCTGCAACAATAGATATTATATCATCAACCACTCCTGGGGTGCCATTGGCCCTTTGGCCACTCCTTGCCTTCTTCTTAGGTGACATGTGTTGAAAACTAGAACAACGCACGAGTTAAAAAAGGGACAGACTTATAACCAAGATCAATCGCATGACTTCGAATAACAAAGAAGGGTGGCATCTAAATACCCAAGTATACTCCTAATTAAAGATGTGGTCGACAACACACTAATAAGAAGGACTTTACTAGACACGGCTGCGAGTAATCCTAGGACACATTAAAATCTTAGACTTTGATAACAAGCTTGTCACGACCCGACCTTGGGGAGCGCGACCGGTGCTCAACCGAGATATCTCAGTCAAGCAAGCCTACTTGATGTCTTCTACCCAACCTTACCCATGTATAATGTGAACATAAATGTCAAGAATTAGACAAACGAGGGAATAACATGTACAACACCAATTTCTTTACTTTTAGAAACTTCATTTTAGATTTCCAAAATCATACAAGTTCATGGTTAAAAATGGAAACATGTTTGATATTTACAACATTTTTAGTCTGTTACACCAATTAAAATACAACCTACACCACGTCTACGGAGCCTCTAAATGAAACAAGAGAGTAGTATCAAAGTGCCGGCGACAAGGCCCCGTCTATACCTCAAAACACAATGTACAATATCAAGTGACATAAGACCCCGAAGCAGAGTAGGGCTCACAAACATCCGTTAAGTAGAGGGTAAGATGCTAACGAGGATCAAAGCCCCCTTGTGAGGACCCACTTGCATACATTAAAGATGCAGGGCCCCCGTTAAAGGGGACATTAGTACATATGGAATAGTACTAGTATGCAGAACTAAATACCCTCTCATGGAATAGAGTACCAACATAAAAGGAAGGAGCATTGAATCAATAAGAAACTCAAGTAATACTAAAATGCCAAGTTAAGAGCAAGGTAAATCATAAGTAAATATTAAAGTTTAAGAGTTGGAGATCTTCGGTACCGATACACCACCATGCTTATGGCATGAGGACCGATATCCTCCAGATTGGGTAAGCCGTATCACCCCAGTGTGTGTGGGTAGACAGGGAAACACAACACCACCACCATGTGCGTAACATCGTGTCCAATCACTGCCCGATCGTCTAAGCCGTCTTACCACAATGTCTTGTGGGTCGACATGGTCATTTGCTAGCTATCAACGCACCCCAATTAAGGGGTATAATCTCAGTATAATATAACAAGATTTTATTGCTCAATCAATCCCTACACTGGCATGCGTAGTTTCAAGCTTGACCATTTATAACCCATCCTTCCTCGGTGACCTAACGATACTTCAAAAAGCAATGATCATAAAAGGGATCATATACTTTTCATAACCTGTAATACTTCCTTTCATTTTCAGTGGCACACTTGGCCTCACATGTCACGCCCCAACCTCGGGGAGCGCGATCGGCACTCAACCGAGATAACCCGGCCAAGCAAGCCTGTACAATGCCTTCTACCCAGACTCACCCATGAATAAATAAAAGGAATATTTCATTAATTAGACAATGAGAAGGTTACATGAACAATCCAAATTTCATTACCGTTAGAACTTCATTCAATATTTTCCAAAATATTACATTACACATTCATAGTTTTGAAGTGGAAACATATGATACAAATATAACATTTCTAATTTGAGTTCCCAAAACAAAGGCACCACCCACGCTATGTCTACAGAGCCTCTAATAGATACAAAAGAGTAGCATGATGGTTCCGACAACAAGGCTCTGGCTATACCTCAAAACAATATACATAGAGGACAAGAGATACAAGACCCTGAAATGAAATGGGGCTCACCAAGTCAGCTGAGGAGAGGGTGTGCTGCTATCACTGATCAATACCACCTGCTATGAAACCACCTGCATACATTAAAGGTGCAGCGCCCCGGGAAAAGGGGACGTTAGTACATATGGAATAGTATTAGTATGTAAAACTAAACACCCTCTCAATAGAATGAGTAATAGTAAAAGGAGAAGGAAACATGAAATCATTAAGAGCCTCAAACAGTAGCAAGTTGTCAAGTTAGGAGAAAAGTATATTTCAAGTAAGTTTCAATATTTTTAAGTTGGGAGATCTTTAGTATCGATATACCACCATGCTTTTAGCAAGGAGTCCGATCTCAGCCCAATCGGCTAAGCCATCTCACGCTGATACATCCAATCACAACACCACCATATGCGTGGCATGGCATCTGATCTCAGCCCGATCGGCTAAGCCGTCTCACCACAATGTCGTGTGGGTCGACATCACATTACATCCTGCTAGCAATAATCTCATCCCAATTAAGGGAAATATATCAACACATCGATCTCATCCCATATAAGGGGAAACAATCTTGTCACATCAACACGGGGAATTACCCCTCAATCACTCCTACACCGGCACGTGTAGGTTCGGGGTTAGGTTATTTCGACCTAGTCTTCCTCGGTGACTAAACGATACTCCCAAAGCACTTATTATTCAAAGGATTTACAACTCATTTCATAATCTTTCACACATCTTTCCATTTTATTGGCACCAATGGCCACAATTGTAATATCATGATTGGCACGTCGGCCGTATTTCATATTTCATACTCACCCCTAAAACTCTCAGGCGTTACCAAGGATTATCATTAATAAGAGAATTTCAAATCAAGACCTTAAGTACACATATGAGCAAACATGCCGGGGTATCCCGATCCGGATGCCACAAAAATTTAGGGAAGCCTTTTTCTTAAAAGACTTTCTGCGACCGGTAAGAAAGCGGACGACTTTAGGGCTTAAAGGAAAACCTTTCTATTTCATATTAGGTCCTCATAGGTGTGGACCACTTGGTGTTAGATTAGCTCGACAGGTCACTCAATAGGCTTTCACGGGGTATCTCTTTTTCTTGAAAAATTTGAATTCCATTTTATTTTTTTATTTTAAGTGTTGTAGAGTAGTAAGTAGCTAGGCGAATTTCAGCGCATGCTGCATTGAGAATCGCCCTTTCTATCTAGAAATAGAGATTGCTTCGAAAGGCGTCGGCTACCTTCTTACTGACAGCACAGCTAGGTGCTGGCACTCAGTTAGTAGCACTGGCACGTCACTCGGCTCGGTTACACCCCATGTTCTCATACGTGGAAGTATGCCATAACTAAATTGATATAAGCTCGGAAATGAGATGTTACATCTCGCATTTTCGTACGTTAAAGTTTCGTTGTAAGTTAATCGACGTAAGCCGGGAATGAGATTATTTGGCGATTATAAGCATTACGCTACTTCAAACAAGTGATGAGTAAATTCGTGAAGGTGAGAGGGTAAGCAAATCGAAGAAAATGAATTTCTTCAAAGTTTGATATTTTGGGATAAAATACGGTCCGAGCTATAATACCCGGTATTTATAGACTAGTGCCATACAAGGTACCACATGACCATGATAGTAAGACATATAAAGTCTGTTAAAAGTGAGTAGTATTTTAAGTAATTTGAGATAACTCCTAATTATGTGGATAATTGGGTAATTATGAATTTTTAATGGGAGATTAATTAAGTAATTAAGATTATGGATAAAGCTTAAGGTATCCCAAAACGTGGCAGCAAATTAGGTGGGAATTAAAACTCAAATGAGTGACTCTTACACTATAAAGCGAGGTGGCACAATTAATGAGATTGGTTGCCAAGTCATCACCCACTTTGATAAAAACAATTAAGGAAGATGTATAAGCTTGCCAAGCTTATGTATGGAATTCACAAAGCCATAATCTCAACGTGATGGCTTCAGCAAATATCATACAAGGTTATGATTAAATTCACAAAGAGATCATATGGAATTAGCTACAAAACAACATACAAGACTACTTAGCAACGTGAGAATTTGCGATTCTAAGAGAGCACGGTACAATTTTTCTCAAGAATATCATACGTATTTTCCCCTACTTCGATACGCCGTTATGTGTTCTTCGCAAAAGACGTGTGTTAGAGAGATTTTCAAGAGAATCGGCTCAGGTATATTAAGGCTAAGCCCTTCTTTCATTTTGGCATGATCTCGTAATTACATGTGTTTGATAATGAGGCATAAAGAGAAGTTCATACTCCCGAATTTATATACACTATCCTAGTCTCATAAGTTACAGTATTCTCCCGTATCGAGACTTTATATTCAATTGAGTATTGTCTTCTTCCATTCAAGAGAGCAGAGGGTCTATATATATACAGTATTACAGTATTTTCACCACCATCGAGCTATAATCAAAGGGCAGGCCCCTATTGGGCAACCTCTGATCGGATGGTAAGTTATATACCGAGCCTACTGTGGCCGAGCGCCTATGAGCGAGCCCAGCATGGCCGAGATACAGAGCCTAGTATGGTCGAGAGCCTATGAGCAAGCCTATTATGGCATAGTAGTTATATATACCGAGCCTTCTAGGGCCGGACAACTATTTTACTTACAATATTGAGAGAGTTGAGTCAGCATCAGCAAGTAAGCATATCTTCACATTATCTTTGACTCCTAGTTACTTTCAATTATTACATTATCAGTTTAGTTTTAGCTTTCGGTTATTCTGTTGCCTTACATACTCAGTACATTATTTCGTACTGACGTCCCTTTTCTGGAGACGCTGCATTTCATGCGTGCTTGTTCAGACAGACAGACGGGTAGACCTCCTCAGTAGGTGTTGTCCGAGTTCAGCTTTATTGGTAAGCTCCACGTCCTTCAGAGTTGCCGGGTCTAGAGTTTTATGTACATCTTGTGTATATATGTATATATATATTATGGGTAGGTTGGGGCTCTGTTCCGATCACAGTACATCCATTAGTAGTGGCTTGTAGACATATCATGTCAGTTAGCGTAGTATATTGGGCTTGTAGGCCTTGTATGTATATTTTGTGGGTTGTCAGCTGGAGTAGTTATGACGGCCTTGTCGGCCCAACTTTATGTTGATGTTTAGTCAGCATTCGCAAATTGTCTTGCAATGTGTCCCATGGCCAAGGTATGACATTATATGTTCAGAGTCCCTTAGTCGCAAGTCGGTACGCAAGGATAGGTGAGGCACCGGGTGCCAGTCTCGCCCCTCCCCCCCCCCAGGC
>AWOL01S0005437.1:0-12723 GCA_000715115.1 Nicotiana otophora | reverse complement strand
GAGTCCAAATATGTGATTTTTTCCAAGATCCGACCTCAAATTGAGGTCTAAATCCCAAATTTATAAAATCTTATAATTTTACGCAAAACCCCTATTTCTACTCTGTGAAATCTTAGATTTAATAGTGAAAATCTGTTATTTCGATTTAATTGTGAAAATCCATGAAAAGGTAATGAAAATTGAATAAAAACCAGTTAAAGTTACTAACCAATGGAGTTGAGAAGAAATTTCTCTCAAAACTTTCCTCTATGTGGAGTCCAGATCTCAAAGGCGGAATAAAATGAGGTATGTCCTGAAATCTCAACCTTTTATCCAACTTCAAGTATCGCAATTGCGAACGCTTATTCGCAATTGCGATTCTCGCAAAAGCGAACAACTGATCGCAAACACGAACAGTGCATGAGCCCTTCTAATGTCGCTAATGCGGCATTTACATCAAAAATGCAAAAAATAGGGCCATTGCAAATGCGAGGTCTGCCGCACCAGCAATCCAAGTTCTTACCAAAACAGTCCGAAACTCATCTGAAATGCACCAGAGCCTCTCGGGCTCCAATTTGAATATCTACACAAGTATAATAATATCATAAGAACTCGCTCATAAGCTCAAATAATCAAAATAATATCTAAAATCAAGAATCAAACATCAAAACTCAAAGAACTTTAAAGTTCAAACTTTAAAATTTCAACTTTTCACATTAAGCAATGAAACGGCCTCGGGTCACCTGGGAGCCTAACTAAACATGCGTACAAGTCCAAAATCATCATATAATCATACAAGAATTGTCAAAATACCGATCTGAGGTCGTCTACCAATAATGTTGACAGTTGTCAACTCTAGCCATTTGTAAGTTTAAAAATCAATTTTTCTTTAAAAATTAATATTTAGACTTTCCGGAAACTAACACGAACCACGCACGCAAGACATAAATCATTCTATAGCACTATGAAAGGTCTAAAACCAAAAAAGGAGAGCTATTACTCAAAATAACCTATCGGGTTGTTACAAATTCACTGACCACAAATTCATTGCATAACAGAATAGTCCCTAAAGTTTGCACTAACCCCTTCATGATAAATAGCCATAACTCTATGTGAAAAAGTCATAATGACAAACGTTTTAAACCAAAAACCTAGAATCTAAGGAATACAACCTTATCAAAACCTCATCCCAAAACCCTTTACAGATTGGGAGAAATTCTCTTATGATGTCAGACCATCTGCAGAAAAGCACAATTTCAGCAACTCAATTCTTGCATAATTTTCTCCAAATGCGCCGAAACTCACTCGAGCCCCTTGGGACTCAATACAATTATTCCTACAAGTCCACATACCCTATATGAACTTGTCCAAATACTTTAAATACCCACGGGAACATCCCCTTGGGTATGTTCCCCCGTGGGAACATCCAAAGGCTTAAAGAATAGTGTCTCAACCCAAATAGAATTTCTCTTATGTTCTTAAATCTTCATTCTTTCAAAAGAGTTCCTAAATCATACTTAGATACTTCGGATTATTTCTAATTGTTGTACACAAGTTCAATTCAAATACAGATCTATGAAAAGTCTCGGAATACCAATCGAAATCTAATAACATCAAAGCCAACTCTTGGTCAAACTTATGAACTCTTAAGCTCTTCAAATTTCCAACTTCTGACAAATGGTATTGAATCCTTCTAGGAACCTCCAAAAAAATCTGAACACATGCCCAAGTCAAAAATTATCATACCAACTCGTTGGAACCTTTAAAACCCAATTCCGAGTCTATTTAACTAAAGGTCAAACATTGGTCAACTCTTGCAACTTAAAGCTTCCAAATAGGAACTAAGTGTTCCAAACTAATTCCAATCCCCACAAAATCCATTCCAACCATGAACCACCAAATGCACCTAGGGAAATTCTCCAATCGTGAAATGAGGTGCTAGAACTTAAAATGACCAGTTGGATCGTTACAAAGTCACATTGTCCAATTACGGCATTACTATAGCCAAGGTCTACCCAAACATGGTTAAAACCTAGAGCATGCATATACGCTTGTCACCTCGCATATATGCCACTCCCCAAATGATACAACACATAGCACATAAGATGCTTATGGGAAAAATTTCCTCTTACAAGGCTAGACAAAAAGACTAACCTATTCCCATGACCGCTACCGTCTTCCAAAATTGCTTTTTCTTTCAAAATGCCTTTGATTGGCTCAAAACTAATCAAATAATACTCAAACAAGTCAATAACAATTTTAGGAATCGATCCTATTTCCTATATCGAAAATCTTCAATGTTTGCTCAAAATAGGAAAGTCAACAATAAGTCAACCTCGGGTTCTGAGACTAAAATTTGAAACTAATCAAAGAATAAGTTTACCCATAACTTATATAGTCTAGATCTAAAAAATCTCCCAATTCCATCTATGAATTGACCCTCAAATCAAGAATTCCTTATTGTCCAACTTTAGGGCTCAACCTCATTTCTACCAACCCAAATCATGAAATAAATGCTAATTACATGGAAGTAATAAAGAGTAATCATGAAAAATATGGTTTTTATATCTACCTTCTCTTCAAAACGAGAAAAATGCCTCAAAAATTGCCCAAATGTGAGATCTAGAACTCTAAATATGTTTAAAACCCAAATGGAAAGAGTCTGGAATTTTTATAGCAGTGAAATCCTCTTCCGCAGCCAAAATTCGCTTATGCGGCCTTCTAGTGGTGCACCACCACTAGCAATCATTTTCAATACTAAAATGGGCATAACTCTCTCATACGACCTTGAAATTCGACAATTCTTACTGCTATGATTCTGAAATCACGATAGGGATTTAATGGTTCAATAAAAACATTGTTTAGAGCTTATCTGATTAATAAGGTACCATATATGCTTAAAGAAGTGACGTGAAAACATCAAATACGAGTGCAACACAGTTCAAACACATCAGAAACTCATCAGAATCTAACCAAAACTTACGGACAATTCCAAAATTATCATACAAAAATGTTGGAACTTTTAAAATATGAATTGAGCTCGTTAAGTCCACTACTTTACCTCGGTCAACTCAAACTATTAAACTTAACTAGTATGCAACTCAAGTGTCCCAATCACTCTTAAACACCCCGGATTACAACCAAACTTTTCCCACAAGTAAATCTCAAATATATGAACCTATTCAAACTTCCAAATCAAAATTCTGAGCTCGATACCGAAAAGTCAACCATTGGTTAAACTTCACAATTCTTTTAACTTCTAAATTTCCAACTTTCAACTTAAGGTGTCGAACTCTTCTAAGAACCTCCAAAATTAATTCTCAACATACAGACACGTCCGAAATTATCATATAAACTTACTGGAACCTTCAAATTACCATTTCGATTTGTTTACCAAAAATTTTGACTTTCGTCTACTTTTTCAATTCAATGCTTCAAAATAGAAATTAAATGTTCCAATTTAATCCCAAACCTTCTAAATGACCAATCCTCTCATACCCGCAAGTCATAACACGTCAACTGAACATACGAGAAGGCTCAAATATAGGATTGCAGTTCTAGAAATCAAAATGTCTGATCGGGTCGTTACTTTGATCCATCCACATTAATATATCGATGGATCAAACAAAGCCATTCATGAACAATCCCCTACATGGCCTGGGTATGCGCATGTATTACTTTTTTATAAGAATGATAATAAATATGAGAGTGTAATCACCTTCTCATCAATCTATCACTTTTTCATCATTCTTTTTTTGTTTATACGCAAATATAATGGGCACTAACACACAAAATCGATGTTGATAATCTTACATCTTTCTTTGAGTAGTAACAATAAAAAATTTAAAAATTAACTAAAGCACCTTGGAAAGAACTCACTCCTTGGTTCTTATTTATATTCAAGAATATAAAATTATATTCCCGAATAGTAATTTATAAATATATAAGATGGAGTGTAACGACCCCATCAGTTATTTTGAGCTTTAGCATATCGTCCGGTAGTTTGAGACCTTGGGTAGATTCACTTTATGCATTATGACTTGCATGTGTAGTTGGTGTTGATTTTCGAAACGTTCAGAGTTGATTTGGAAGAAACATTCTCAATTCAGAAGCTTTAAGTTGAAAGAGTTGATAAAGGTTTGCCTTTCGAGTAAACAACCTCATAATCGATATTTGAAGGTTCATATAGGTTCATAATGTGATTTCATACTTGGGCGTAATTTCGGGTTGAGTATCGGGTGGTTCGAGAGCGATTCGGCACTTATTGTCATAAGTTTGCATTTTTTAAGGTTCTTTAATTTTCTAAGTTTGACTTGGCATGGACTTTGGTGTTATCGAATTCTGGATCGTGTTCCGGGACCTCAGATAGGTTCATTTAGTTTGTTCGTAATTGTGATTGAAGTTTGGTCGTAATCCAGAATAGCTAAGTGTGGTTCGAACGCATTCGGTAAAGTTTGAAAGTTAAGAGAAGGATTTTTAATCCTCGATTCTTAGTTTTGGTATAATTCGTCACATTTCAAGCCTTTGGATAGAATGGATAAGGTATGGCGACTTGTTGATATGGTTGGACAGGGTCCCGGGGGCCTTAGGTGTGATTCGGGATGGTTTCAGACCATTTCCCTTAGATTTGTAGTTTCTAGTTTCTGGTGCCAGTTGTATGCATCAGGATAGGGAAGAAGGTCTCATGATCGTGAAGTGCTGTGTAGAGGTGGAGAAGAATTGTTCTTCGCAATTGCAGAAGGGCATCGCAATCGAGTTTAGTGTTCTGGTTGTTCTTCGTGTTCGTGTAGTGAGGGTAGCGAACGTGATGCATTTGCGGGTTGGCCTGGATTGGAAGGTTTCTCATCGCAATATCATAAAGTCATTCGTGATCGAGAAAAAGAAGGTTCTGAGACTAGAAGGATTGGCCTTCATGTACGCGGTGGTTCGCTCGCGTTCACGGAGGCTTGGCGGACTTTGGTTCGCGATCGCAAGTGGTCCCTCGTGTTCTCTAGAAAGGGATTTTGATTGAGGTAGTGTTGGACTTCGCGATTGCGAGGGTACTTCCACAATCACTACTAGGAACTACCAAGCAACGTATAAGATTGCAAATCGGAAGTTAGCTCATTTCATCTCATTTCTCTCATTTGGAGCTGATTTTGTGTCAATTTTGCAGGGCCATTTTCATCATCTATCACAAGGTAAGTGATTCCTACTCATTGTGAGCTAAATACATGGATTATATATGGATCTAAATGTGGAAATTAGTAGAAATTGTGGGATTTTGGTAAGAAAGTCTAGAATGGTATTTTTGAGTTTTGACCACGAAATTGGGAATAGAATTTGGAATAAATTATATATATGAGTTCGTGGTTCTGTGGGTAATATTTATCTTCGAAGTTTTTGGAACTGCATCTCGTGTGCTCGAGGGTTGACTTTTATTGACTTTCATGTGGGGTTGAGGAATTGTTTATAATTGTTAAATTACGAGTCTTTGAGTATATTTTGATTGGTTTTCACATTCTTTGGATAGTTTCAGATCGTTTGGCATTGGTTTGAGGTGATAGAGAGGCGTTGGAGCTGATTATTGAATTCCTGAGCAAGGTAAGTCTCATGTCTAACCTTATAAGAACGAATTTACCCCCCTAAGTGCTATATTTGTTACGTGCTATGTGTTATGGGAGCTACACATGTATGGAGTGACGAGCGTCCGTGCGTATACTTCTTGAGTATGTCCGATTAGACATAGACTCACACCATACTTTAACTGTTCTACTGGAGTTATTCATATATGTTTAAATGCTTTAATTTATGTGTTAGCTTAAGACTAGACTTGCATATAGATCTAACTTTACTGTTCCAGAAACATGGCGCGCTACTTGATTAGCCGCGAAAATTATACATTCTCTTAATGATTACTCATGTGTTGTACTTATTTGTCCAAAACTTTCTTGATTTCATAACTCGCACATATATTCGCGAGTTGGGCTGATGACCCGTCAAAAGTTTATGGGATCGGGATGAACACCTCAGCACTACTCTAAAGGATCTGGTCGTACGACTTCGGCAGTATTATGAAATATCTCTATGGATCGGGTCGCACGACCTCAGGAGCATTACAAGATGCATCTATGGATTGGGCCTTATGACCACAGTGGTATTATGGGAGCGGGTCGTACGCCTATGGCAGGATATTATACAATCACTCTTATAGGATCGGGCACTTCTCCTTGGCAGAGTTGTGCATTATATTTCGATAGGGAATTGGTTCATATATGAGTATCTTGACTCATATTTTGACTTTACATGACATTGGTCATATATATTCTATTCGAGATAGTATTCGGTAATTGAGGATTTCGTATTTACCCTTCTCTTGAGGATCATGGTATACACATATATCTGTTTTTGTTGCTTTTATTTTCTATGCTTCATACCTATCTATTTTTATTGTTCTTTGATTATTGGAACACTAGTAAGTGTCCATGTCGACCCCTCATCACTACGTCTTCGAGGTTAGACTAGATACTTACTAGGTACGCGTTGGTTTACGTTCTCATACTACACTTCTGCACTAATTGTGCAGGTAATGAGGCAGGTACATTTGATGGTCACATGGGTACGTGGGCACAGGTGAGATACTCTCTATGTTACGATCCGCAGCACACAGAGTCCCATTTCCATTCATTTACTTTATTTTGTCTATCTTCTATTCTAGACAGTCATTGTAGTAGTAATGTTTATTCCAGTAGATACTCATGCACTTGTGACACTGCATTTTGGGGACTTTAGACCACTGTTCATGATTGTATTTTTGTTACGATATTCGGTTTTACATTCTTATCATATTATAACCTTGAAGATAATGTCACTAGTTTACTATAAAAACAGAACAATTTTGTTCATTTATTTCATCACATGTTTTGAAATATGTTAGGATTATCGATCAGTGTGTGGATTTATTGTTGGCATGCCTAACGGTCGCTGGGTACCATCACAGCCTATGGTGGTAATTGGGTCAACACAACTTGGTATCAGAGCACAGGTTCACTTAGGTCTCATGAGTCATGACTTGCGGATCGGTACAGAGACGTCTGTACTTATCTTCGAGAGGCTATAGGACTGTTAGGAAAACTTCCCTTTCTTGATTCCTCATCGTGCGACTTTATTTCAGAGGGAAGCATATATCTTCAATTTTTTCCTACTCATTCATATGCAGTGTCGTGCACTCGATATCAGTCGGGAACTGATGAGTCATGGTGATGCAATAGATATTGTGCGGGATGTTTTTCCTTGTGTTAGGAGGGTGGACTACTATCGTTGCCTCGTGGAAGGATGTTCTATCATTTCACCCCAGTGTTGGTGTTGCCCACGAGTTCAGGGATATGCACATTGTATTGTGATGCTTCAAATGTGTATCTTGATGCGGTGTTTGTGATACCCATGACGGAGGGAGGGCTAATGAGGGCAGGTCAAGCAGGACTGGCACGCTTCTATGCTAGAAAGCTTCTAAAAAGGGGGTGCACATGTAATATTAGGTGGATCCCACATCAGAATGGGAGAGGAAAGTGAAGAGATTTATAAGGCATGACACAAATTCACATGGTACGCACTCTTTTGATGGTCGAGGTGGCGTAGCCCAAAAAGAAAAATTAGTGTGATCCTAGGCCTAAAGCAGACAATACGTCCCATGGGCTAGGATCGTCATAAATAAGGTATCATAGCCGAATCTTCCTCAATACGGTGGTGGGTCAAACCTCATCGAAGGCACTCCCAGGGTCGCGAACGCGGTGACTAACTTCCCAAAGATACGCGATCGTGGCCAGATTCACGCGATCGCGTAGAACAACGCGTATGACTCCCAGGTCTGCTCTTCCTTCATTAGGAACGTGGCACCTCTCATGCGTTCGCATAGCACAACTCCCCAAAGGTGATCTGCGATAGCAGACAAAATCTTGCAAATGCACTGAGCATATTCCCCACCTACCAGACTTAACCCTACGCGATCGCGGTCCTCCTTCCGCGATCGTGAAAGAGGAAACTAGATATAGAAAAATCAGCAACTCCATAAGGCCAAACTCAATCCGAATCTCACTCGAGGCCCCCGGGACCCCATCCAAATATACCAACACATCCTAAAATATTATACAAACTTAGTCGAAGCCTCAAATCACATCAAATAACATGAAAAATGCGAATCGCACTCCAATTCAAGCCTAATGAACTATTGGACTTTCAATTTCTAAACCAATGTCGGAACACACCAAACTAACTCTGATTGACCTCAAATTTTGCACACAAGTCACAAATGACACAACGAACCTATTTTAACTTCCGAAACAAAAATCAGAGCCCGGTAATAATAAAGTCAACTCTCAGTCAAACTTTTCAACCTTCCAACTTTCGCCAATTCAACCAAAACGACCAACGCACCTCCAAATCAAAATCCATACATAATCCTAAGTCCAAAATCACCATACGAAGCTATCAGAACCATCAAAACTCCATTCCTGAGTCGTTTACTCAAAATTCAACATCCGATCAACTCTTTCAACTTAGGCTTCCAACCTTAGGACTAAGTGTCCCAATTCATTTCGAAGCATCCACGGAACCAAACCAACCACCCCAACAAGTTACATAATGATAATTGAACATATAATAAGAAATAAATAGGGGAACGGGGCTACAATACTCAAAATGACCGGCCAAGTTGTTACATGAACTCACCCTCGTAAATGCAGAGGCCAACTTTCCCCAGCCAAGGCACGCCTTTAGGTGAATGCGGGACTATCTACGTGAATGCAAAGGTAGAACTCCCGCCTGACTCCACTTAATCGTGAACTTGATCTTTCCTACGTGATCGCGACTCCTCTTGCAGTCCACTACATGAACGTGAATACTTGGTCGCGAGCGCGATTGATAAAATACACCTGCCAGCCTCCCTTTTCTGTGATCGTGAGACTCAGTTCCACGATCCCAAAGCAGAACCTCACATAAGAAAACCAGCAACCTCACATTATGTATAATGTGATTTCCTTTCCTTGTTTTGTGTCATGACCCAAAATCCTAACCAAAGGGTCGTGACGGCACTTAACACTCAACATTTAACCATAATAAGATATGCAAACTAACATATAACAACATGATATAATAAATGAGAGTAAAAGATCTGCAATACATAATGAGTCTATACCAAAACAGCCTTTAAATAGCCTCCCAAGACTAGTGTCATTGAGTATATGAGCTTCTAAAGAATTACTAAATACAACATCTGAAATGAAATAACACTATCTGATATAATAAATAGTAAAAAGGATAGGGAAGGTGACTCTAGAGTCTGAGAACGAGAGTGCAACACTACTCGAGTCTCCTACGAAGTCCAAGCTTGTCATCTCTCTGAACACTACTAGGATCAATGCCAGAATCTGCACAATAAGTACAAAACTGTAGTATGACTACAACCAACCCAATGTACTTAGTAAGTGTCGAGCCTAACCCCGACTAGGTAATAACAAGGCTAAGATAAGACACCTACCATATAAACATGTGCAGTTAAATAACAAGAGATACAACAAGTAAGATAACAAGAGAAATGACAAGTAAGATAGCAAGTAATATAACAAGAGAAATAACGAGTGAGATAACAAGAGTAATAGCAAGAAGAAATACGAGTAAAAGTAAAGAATCAACTACATAAACTAACAACCATATATTCTCAAATAACACAATCAAGCCTTTCACAGTAACTCAAATCCAAGAGAATGAAATGATATCCATGAAATAACATAGCCAAGTCCTCAAATCCGCATAATAAAAGCAAGGAGTAAGAGATAACGAATCAAATAGCACGGCAATACCCTTTGTGCATTTATCTCTTATCCTCACTAGCACGGAAACACCCTTCGTGCAATAATAATAGAAATGTCAAGAAGCACAAAAATACCCTTTGTGAAATAGCAATAATATAAAATGGCACGAAAACACCCTCCGTGACTAATGACTCTTCCTCACAAGCACGAAAACACCCTTCATGCATAATCACTCTTCCTCACAAGCATGAAAACACCCTTCGAGCACTTAACTCTTCCTTACCAAGTATGTGTATATATATATATATATGTGTGTGTGTGTGTGTGTGTATGTGTGTGTGTGGAACATTACCAATCAAGGTAGGAAGCAATAACATCAAATCAAGGTCAACGGAGACACTTACCTCTTTTAGGAACAAGTCAACCTTCCAATACCGCCTTTCCATTAGCACAAGACTTAAACAACTCGAATCTAGTCAATTACTACTCAAATAAGTCAAAACAAGCTTTAAAAATTATCCTAGTATAAAAAAGGTTTGATATTTAACATATTTGAAAAAGTCAACCCAGACCTACTTGACCGAAATCCACAATCAAAACCAAATCCGGATTACCCATTCATCCATGAGTCCAAACATGTGATTTGTTTCGAGATTCAATCTCAAATCGAGGTTTAAATTTTTAAAATTCAAAATCTTAAGTTGCTACCCAAAAATTGTATTTCTACTCTATGAAATCGCTGATCAAAGAGTGAAAATATATGGGGAATAATAAAATTAATCAAAAAAAAGTTAAAATTACTGACCTACGAAGTTGGAAAGAAAATCTTCTCAAAAACAGCCTCCTTGCGTAGTCTAGGTCTAAAAAATAAAAGAAAAATGAGCTATTCATTTTTTTCCAAACTGCAGATGTCACAATTGTGAAGTCTTGTTTGCAAATGCGAAACTCGCTTCGCAATTGCGAACATTGCAAATGCGATCCCAGTGGTCGCAAATTGCAAAGCTAGCCTCATTTCCACACTTTGTAAATGCAAGGTATAATTTGCAAATGCGGACCTCGCATTTGCGAGCGGCTCATTGCAATTGCGATGACTGCAACACCAACAACCTTAAGTCTTACCAAAACAACTTGAAACCAATTTGAAACTTACTCGAGCCATCGGGACCCCATCCAAACATTCAAACATATATATAAACCTCATACAAACTCGCCTGTAAGCTCAAATCATCAAAATAACATCAAAAATTATGAATCAACCATAAAAACTCAAGAATCTCAATGTTCATAACTCAAATTTTTAACTTTTAACAATAAGAGTTGTGACGGCCTCGGGTTACAGGGACCCTAACCAAATATGCGTACAAGTTAAAAATCATCATACGAACCTACCGGAATCATTAAAATACCGATCCGAGGTTGTTTACCAAGAATGTTGACTGTGGTCTTAAAGTTCTATAATCAAAATTTCTTTATAAAAACATATCTAAACTTTTCGAAAATCAAAACGAACCATGCACACAAGTCATAAACAATAAAATGAAGTTATCTATCGGAGACGAACACGAAATAGAAATTAAATTCGAAGTAAGTGCTCAAAATGGCAGAGTCTCGTGTTGATAACGTGTTATAAAATAAAGACTATAAAGTAAAGAAACTAAAGATAAGTATAGAGGGAGATTGATATTTTTATTCAACTTCAAACTGTTGTACATAATGAACTGAAAACTCCTCTATTTATAGAAGAAAGGAAGCAGCTGCGAGGCTTTTCAGGAAGCAGCTGCAAGGCTTTTCTTTAGCTGCTTGTAAGCTGTCTGCATGAGCTGCTTGCAACCTGCCTGTTTAATAAGAAGCTGCTGCAAATCATTTCATTGAGCTTCTTGCAACCTGCCTGCATCAGTTGCTTGTAGATAAACTTCAACAGAGTACTAAATGGATAATCTTCTTCAGGAAGATTATCTATAGCGGAGTAATAAATAAACACCCACAATATAATTATTTTTATAACATAAGTGACTTTTTTTATCTGTATATTCTTGGAAATTCCATTTGCGATGCGCGTGAGAGGTGTATGAAGGGAGTGAGAAAATATATCCAAAGATTCTATTTTTTCCAATAACGTGGAAAAAGGCTATATCCTTACTCTAGCTGACACAACTAAAAAGGTGTAGTCTTTTCCTTCTTTTCTTTTCTTTTAAATCTTCCAATCCTTACACCTCCCGGCAAAAGCTCTTTATAGTAGGATTTCGGCTTCCTTCATCTCTATTCATAATCTTTTTCTCTACCAACACTTTCCTTAATCCTTTTGCACAATGAAGCTTGACAAGGGAAAATCCAAGTTCTATGTTGTTTTTAATGGTAGAAAACCTGTTATGTACACTTCTTGGGATGAATGTTCAATGCAAGTAACCGAATTTAAGGGAAGCCGACATAAGTCATATTATATAATAGAGGCGAACGTTATTGGCAGCATACAAAATATATCAAGAAAAATATTCAAGTACTGGAGATACTTCAACAAGTGGAGAAAAAGGCAGAAAAGAAGAAAATGACAAAGAAAACTTAATGTTAGTGTTCATTGTTGGTATGCTAGGGGGGATAAAATTATCATATAATAGTAGTTTATAAAAGTCTCAACTTGCTTGGAACTGAGGTATAATTGTTGTAGTGGTTGTTTTGTAATAATAAGTCATCTATTTATTTTCGATTTGAGTAATCAATCTTTAGTTCCGTAAAATGTATATGTCGGGTAGTTATTTCGAATGGTCGGCGTATAAAGGAAGGCCCTTTTAGGAACTCATTCCTAATATTTGCCTTTGTTGTTCCATCCGTTTCTGATTGTGGGTAGATAAACTGATGGCATTGTATGGGCTCTTCCTTATATTTTCCTTGGTTAATCCATCGGTTCGTGTTGTGGATAGATCAACCAAGGACACTCATGATCCAAGAGTGGAAACTT
>AWOL01S0005434.1:39138-52273 GCA_000715115.1 Nicotiana otophora | reverse complement strand
GTTGCTCCAAAGCGTATATATAAAATCTTTACACTATTAGTCTATAACCCCACATAAAGCTTGTTATGAATACTTGCTTGTTATTGTAGATAAATTCTACACGGTAGCGTAAAAAAATTATATATTATCAGTTCATAGAAGTTAAACTCAAAAATTTTAATGAAATTTGATGTACTATTTTAGTATGATATTGTGATATTGCATGCAGGGAACAAGTGAAAATCCCTAGAGAAAAGCCATATATTTATCTTAAAGGAGGGGATCAAGGAAAAACAAGTGTGACTTGGGATGCTCATGACTCAATTGCTACAGATGCTACTTTCACTTCAGAAGCTGATAATACAATTGTGGAAAGCATAACCTTTATAGTAAGTGAAAAAAAAAAGGCAGAAAGAATTTTCACAAGAGTAAATTTAGGGAGTGTTTGGTATTACAGAAAAACAGTTTTTGGAAAATATATTCCAAACAATGACTCATTTTCTGGTCTTTGGTTGCTAGAAAATATTTTCAATGGATTTGTGGAAGTCATAATTATCTCCAACTCTTAATTTCATACATATGCTTTAACCAATACTCAAAAGTTATTATCAATATTCTTTAATACTTAAATAATTTATAAAATACTGTTCGGTTCGCTAATATTACAATCAACCTAGATATTTTTTCCGAAAAATATTTTTCTGAAAAATGCTTTCTAAACATTAAGTCATTTTTAGAAAAAAAAATAGTTTCCGGAAAATGACTTCCCACATCATAACAAACACTCTGGAATTTCTTAATACTTCTAACCAAATTTATGATTGACTTTAACACAAGTTCTTACATTTTTTTAACAAAAGTATGTTTGACTTATCAGAATTCTTACAATTATCCTCCGAAAAGCAACAATAATCCGAGGGCGGTGGCGGTGGCGGCGATGATTTCCGGCGACAAGTCTGTTTTTTATAGGTGTGAATTTCTTGGATTACAAGACACATTATGGGATGTTCAAGGAAGGCATTATTTCAAGCTTTGCACCATTGAAGGAGCTGTTGATTTCATCTTTGGTAATGGTCAATCTCTTTATGAGGTGAAAAATTACTTCCCATTTTCTTAAATTTTCTTTTTCGGATTTTGACTTGTTAATCAATAGATTTGATTTCATGTTATTAATTGCAATTATTTCATGGAATTAGAAAAAAGCTACCTAAAAAAGGGTGCATTTTAATAAAATAAAAAGAATATTAAGAAAGGTGCATATGCAGTGGCCTAGAGATCTTAGCATGGCTGTCTCGAGCCCTAAACATTTTTTTAATTATATAAATGGAATGAATTATTCAACACGTGATAATAATTAATCCACTTTTGCGGAAGTACCAGGTAATTAATAATATCAAATAATATAATTGAGATGAACATAAACTATTTAAAAAACATTACCGTCATAAAAATAATAATTAATTAGTCCACTGTTGACTTGTATTAACCATTGGATTTGAAATCATAGACTTCAGATAGAGAAATGACTTCTAAAAGCTACTTTCTTGTAAATCTTCTAAAAGCTACTTTCTTGTAAATCATAAAGATAGTCGAGAGTTTATCGGAAACAGAAACATACTCTTTATCTTCACAAAGTAGGAGTAACCTCTGCATACACATGATTATCTTCCTCAAATCCTATTGTTGTTGTTATAAACACTAAAGACCGTCTTACATTGGCTTTCAAACCCAAGTCCATACCATCTCTTCAATCTTTTAGATATATAATTAGAAAATAAAATCTAATATATCAGTTTTAAAAGTTGTATGGATTGTTTTCTACTCCACTTTTTACCCATATTTCTTCTTATGAAGGCATATATCTTTAATTCTTTTCTATTTTTATGTGCAGAGTTGTACTATATCAGTAAATGCAAGAGCTTTAGAAGGATTGACAGGGTTCATAACAGCACAAGGAAGATCAAACCCTAAAGATGAAAGTGGTTTTGTGTTCAAAAACTGTAATGTTATAGGAAGTGGACAAACATTCTTGGGCAGGCCATGGAGAGACTATGCAAGAGTTATATTCTATGGTTGCAATATGTCAAATGTCATCACTCCTGAAGGTTGGACTGCTGGAGTTTATGTTGGCAAAGAGTAAGTTCTTCTTTCTTTATAGTAAAATGGTTCTATTTATCACAAATTAGGTTATATAAAATTTTTTTAACTCTTAACCCTCCGGTTATCGAAACTCACTGATAAGACTAATCTAGATTTGCTAACACGCTCCTTATCGGAAGATTCTTCATTCCCAAGAATACGACGGATTCAAGGCTTCTGATATTAAGGATATAGAGATCTCAATCATCTCACCACACCTTTTAGTACTAAAGACTTGGTTATTTGGGAAGCATATACTCATTTATTTAAGTAGAAATGACACCACGTAGTCACTCTAAAGGGTTGCTATTTAGTAATTAACCATTGCGCCCTGAATTTCAGTTTTCCACTTCAATGTTTTTGGACAAACATATCCTGAATTGTCTTGAAGTTATGATTTTCAGATCAAAATTCCGGGACAAAATAAGTATTGACTAATATCTAAATAACATCTCTAAGAATGATTGTTTTTGCACCTGCCCCTTTATTTGAATTTAAAATGTAATCATATGATTTACATACAACTATAGAACCTTCACCTTTCAACCAAATCTAACAGTAACTACTATTCCAATAAAACTCACCAGAGACATAAATTTTAGGAAAAAAGCTATGGCTAGAATACTATGTGACCAACAATTTTCTTATTTTCTTATTCATCAAGTTCTTTCGTGTTTGATATTAAAATGCTCTTTTTATTGTTTATGATATAGGAAACAATTAACATTTGCTGAGGAAAGTTGCAAAGGAATGGGATCAAGCACTTCAAAAAGAGTGCAATGGGAAGCCAAGTTGAGCCAACAAGAGTTACAACAGTTAACAAGTCTTTCCTTCATTGATAACGAGGGCTGGATTACGAAACAACCCCTAAAAGTACTTCTATAGTAAATATTAATTAGCTTAGCTTAAATATATAAGTATTACTTAGGCATATAACAGTATTTGGAGTTTATTAAGACATAGCAGCAGAAATCAACTACAATTTCAATTGTCTATAATTTTTAACTGTAATTACGTCAATCTGACAAAAAATATTGAAAAGATTTCATTTATCATTAAAGATAAGCACATAATTGTTTACTATATGAGAAATGTTGATGGCCTTAATCCGAAAAAAAAGAGCAGAAGAAATAGCCTGATTTACAAATGTTAATTTAAAATTAGTCATATTTTCAAAAGCAATCGAAATTTAGCCACTTTTTCATGTAAAAAATAAAATTTGAATAACAACATCCTTAAAAATTCGAAAATTTCCAGCATAATATGCTGGAGTTCGAACTTTGTTACTTATGCGATTCCAGCATAATATGCTGGAATTTCATTATGTACCGGAGTTCCAACATAATATGTTGCAAGTTTAAATGCACGAGCTTCATAATCTAACATATTATACTGAAATTTTTCGTGTTTTAACTAGGGTATTTTTGTCTAGATTTTATCTCTGCATAAAATAGTGACTATTTTAAAATAACTTTACAGATGCTGGTTATTTTTAAATTACCAGTATGAAGACCGGCCAACTCATACTATTTGTACCCTTAATATCAATGGACTTAACTTGCAAACCTCATAAAGAAAAGTTAGGCTTTTAAATATAGAAAAGATGAAATTGGAGAAGAAATTTTTCGTAAGAAACACAAACAACTGATGGAAAATATTTCAAAGGAGAAAATGCTGGAAATGTGAATGTCGTAACTCATTAGAAAACTCGTGGAAAAGGATTTTATCTTACGTGCATGTGCAGTTTCCAACACATTTTGGGTAATTTCATAAGTTAATAATTGGGATAATACATAATTACTATTGAACTATATGTATTTATGTATTAGTAGTAATTAGTTGTAACTAATAATGTGGCATGAGGTGAGACACATGTGTCTATATATACATGTACATATCTAGAATCTACTTCCAATAATGAGAATATATAGTACATTTTCTCTCTCTCTCTCTCTCTCTCTCTCTCTCTTATATGTTCTTATGGAGCTCATCACAGATCTCCATTATTGCTCATCTTGAGCTTTCATCATCTTGACATGGTATCAAAGCCTGAGAGCTCGAAATCACCGAAATTCCCGATTTTCATATCTACTTTTTCGTTTTTGCCCTAATTTCATTCGATAATTTCGATTTGCCCTAATTTCGAACAAAAATCGCACAAGTCAGCGATTTGCCCTCAATTGTTCACATTCTCTCATTCGATTTCACCTCTGCTCTACATTCTCTCGTTTAATTTCATCTCCTTGTTTTTAGATGGCTATTCTCGATCAAAATGACCCGACTGATGTCAACACATATGCAAGTGCAGTTGCGGCAGCCAGTGGAGTTGCTAACACCAGTGTTGACATTACCAACCCTCTTTACCTTCATCCGTCTGATAACCCTGGGGCTATGCTGGTTTCTGCCCCTTTCAATGGAATTGGATATCGCTCATGGCGGCGTAGTGTTATGTGATCCTTATCCGTTAAGATTAAGCTTGATTTTATTAGTGGGGAGTGCAAACAACCGAATTCTCAGTCTGCCGATTATCGCCAGTGGGTGCAATGTGACGATATGATTACCTCATGGATCCTTAATTCCCTTTCGAAGGACATCACAGATAGTGTTGAGTATGCAAATGATGCTATTGAATTATGGACAGAATTGAAAGATCGTTACGAGCAAACTAATGGTACTAGACTGTATCATATCTAGAAAGAAATAAATGATCTGACTCGGGGAGCTCTCGATATCACGAACTACTACACCAAAATGAAGAAACTTTGGGCAGAATTGAGTAATCTGAGTATGAAAGCACAGTGCAATTGCCAGTGTAATTGTGGTGCCAAGAAAACATTATACAAGGCAGAGCAGGATAGGCGCTTTGTTGGTTCCCGAAGTACACGCAAGTATACGTGGCCGTCAAGAAATAAAGTGACTCGAAAGTCGGATGTCGAACCCACAGAGACTTAGATTAACCGTTAACTAAGCAAACTAAAATCAACTTACTGTCCAAAATGATCAAAAGTTTAACTTTTCTATTACAACTACTATTGCGAAATTTAAACACGTAACCAAGGAAGATATAAATTCCAGGGTTGTGGTCGGTTTATCAATCCTATTGAGTTCGTAATTACACCTGTTAATCCAAATTATCTATGATTGCTAGTTGGCCGGATCGTTTATATAAATAGCATGTTTCCACAATACTATCTGTCTATCCATAATATATCAACCTTATATTCCTATGGTCTTGAATCTATCATTAACGAATAACAATAATAACCCAGTATAATCCCACTAGTGGGGTCTGGGGAGAGTAGTTTGTACGCAGACCTTACCCCTACCTTGGGGTAGAGAGGTTGTTTCCGATAGACCCCCGTCTCCCTCCCTTCAAGAACTCCCTACCTTGCTCTTGGGGTGACTCGAACTCACAACCTCTATCATAAACAAATATAATACGGTATTCAACTAAGCAAGACTGTTAGGTATATTCCTATCCTAACCACAAAATCTTTCCCCGAGCCACGGGTTCAAAAACAAGCTCTCTCCAATTCTACTCTAATCTAAGCACGACTTTCCCAAGCATAGCATAGATAGTAAATAGAACTCAACTGCTGGCCAAACAATTAAGCAATTATGCACAAAATTAGAGAAACAACCAAAGATGATAATTCGAATTAACGGTAATATAATTAACAAATTTCAATATTCATGACAACAACAACCTTAGAACGTGAAGTTTAGCTCCACATAGACATGATAGTGAAACAAAAAATCATCAAGAAAAAATAAAGATTACTAAATTTGATGGAAGAAAAATGAAATCTGATGAATTCTGGCCTCCATGGCGGCTCCATGCTCTCCCTAGGTCTAAAGTTTGTCCAAAGTCGGTCTCCCCAGGTCTAATCTTTTGTCCAAAGTCGGTCTCCCCAGGTCTAATCTCGGTCTCTTCTATCTAAAAATGGTGTTTAATGACTATTTATATGTCTAGGGAAAAGACCCAAATGAAATAACCAAGTCTAAAATCAAATAGAAGACAAAATAGGCTTTAAAATTCCGGAACACCCTCGCTACAGGCCGTGCCTCGCTACCTCTATAGCGCACTCCACCTCGCCTCAGGCTTTGCCTCGCCAGCTCTGTAGCGAGCCACAAGGCTTGCGTCGCCTGCTCTCTCACGAGCAGAATGGCTCGCGTCGCCTGGAAGCTGCTTCGTTACCTTTCCATTTAACGTTTCTCAATCTATTCCCTTTTCAATTTTTGATGCTGCCTAACTTTTGCAATTCTTTTCCTTTGCTTTCCAATTCTTAATTCTCTTTTCTTATTTTAATCATCAACCTATCATTATGTCTTCAATTATCAAATCATGATATCATAATATTTCTCATCATCAAATAATCACGAGCCATTCTTGTAGTGCATAAAATATATATAAAATCTCTACTTTGGTCTCAATTTCATCTTCAACGTACCTACACATAAAATAAACTCATTTAAGCACAAATATAATATAATTTAGTATTAAAAAACCTAAATGTACGGTAAGTAATGCACTAAAAATATGAAATTATAGCCAAACATCACGCTTGATCCAATTTCTTATGGGGCTAAATGAGATGTATACAGTAGTGCGTGGAAGTATTTTAATGATGAATCGTCTTCCTTCATTAGCACAAGCTTTTTCCTTACTCATTCAAGATGAGAAATAGAGAGATATGCGATCCTCCAATCAACTGGTGTTTGAGTCGACTTCTCTTCGCGTGAATGCACAGGGAAATACCATTTCTAACACTCAAGAGAATGCTAACTTCAGAACAAACTATCGTGCAAATATCCAGTCCATTGGAGGTAGAACTTCCCGTCCTTTTTGCAATTATTGCAAAATCATAAGACACACTAGAGATAGATGTTGCAAACTGCACGACTATCCCCAGAACTATACTCAAGGTCCTAGAATTAATACCAAAGGGAAACGTATCATGGCTAATGCACATGGCGCACCCACTGAGGAGTTGTTTTTTAAGGAAGATGGTTCGAGCTCATAGGACAAGCAGCACAATGTGGCAACTATTGGAATCACAAAAGAAAAGTATGGTCAGTTAGTAAACCTGCCTTAGCACCTTCAAAGTACCAATGTAGAGGACTTTGCTGACACTCACCTGAGCAGTGGAGTAGTCAATTTTGCAGGTATTATGGCCTGCTCCTCTTCTGTTAGTCATGGAAATTCTCATTGTAAATGTTTCAGAACTATGTCTGACACATGGATAGTGGATTCCGATGCCTCACTAAGGTTGTCTAACGGGACGGGACGAGACCAAATAAATGGGACGGGACGGCACGGGACGAGACGATATTTAGCCGGGACGGTGGCGAGAATGGGCCTAAACGGGACGGGATAAACGGGACAAAATAGTAGGCCCATCCCATCCTACTAACAAATGGGATGGGATGACACATGATGGTTCGCGGGCCTTAAGTGGGTCCTTTTGTTTTAAAAAGATTAATTATTTAAGCATTAAGTTTGGCAACGACTAGTTTTTTGACAATGGCTAAGTTTTTAAAGTTTGCAACGTCTAATTTTTTGACTTATTTAATAAACTTAAAACTTAATAAATTATAAAGAAACTAAGTAAAGAATTATAAAAATATTAAAAAAAATACTTGTAATGAAATATTTTAGTAATTGTAATAGAATTGTAATTTATTTAATATAATTTCAAGCCAAATTATCTTTGTAAAGTTTCATGATCTAGTTGTTCTCCGAAATTAATATTATAACATGCGGGGGGGTTGGAAAAATGAAGTTTCATCAACATGAATCATTTCATCTATATGTTTTCTAATTCTGGGAGAAGGATTAGGATTAGGACTAGGCTTAGGATTACTACTACTATCACCTTTACTACTTTTTTTAAACATGTCAAATATATTTTTAGGAGCTATAATTTTAATACGAAATTAAATTAAAAAAGTTAACATAAAAATTAAACACACAAATGAAATACAAAAACAGAACACGTAAAATAAACACAAAAATTAAGCACTAATAGTCGTTGGCCAACGACTCTATTTCAAAAAGAAAATAAAATTTTAAATAACACGCGGGATACACGGGACAGGCGGGACGGGACGGGACGGGATAAACGGGATGAAATGGTCATCCCGTCCCATCCTGTGTATCGTTTAATATGGGATAAACGACACGGGATGGGACGGGACGGGATCGGGACCAGGAAGGGACCAGGATGGGATGGGATGGCCCGTCCCGTTGGACAACCTTATGCCTCACGCCACATGACATACAATAAATCTCTTTTCCTTGAAACTAGACCTTTGTGCTATCTTGTGTTAGTTGCACTTCCAAACGGTTATAAGGTCAAAGTGACAGAAGTTGGTAGTGTTGCACTTACATCTCAAATCACCTTGCATAAAGTTCTCTTTGTCCCTACTTTCAAGTTCAACCTCATTTCTGTCTCCTCAATGACTGCACATCTAAACTCTTTGATTGCCTTTATTGCTTCTTCATGTCTACTGCAGGCCCCTTCAATAAAGAGGCCTTTGGTGATTAGTAAGATCAAAGGCGGTGTGTATCTCCTATGTTCTCACTGCTTGGATAATGGTAGCTCAATTTCTAATGTTTCTGTTACCTCTACTCTACTTCCTCATTGTGATATAAATATTCCACAATATCAATCTCTTTCACCTGTAAATAGTTCCACTGATAATAAGACACAGTCTACTGCTTTGCATTCTTATGAATTTTGTCAATGCTCTTTTATACCTCATGATAATAACGTAGACATGTTGTGGCATAACAGACTTGGGCATGTTCTTTTTGTTAAGATGAAAATAATTTCTACTATACCATTCACCTTTTCTTCTAAGAAATCTTTCCTTTGCCCATTTGTCCCATGGCCAGGCAGTCTAGATTGCCCTTTCCTCAAAGATCCAGCACTTCCACCAAGCCATTTGAGTTCTTACATATGGATCTGTGGGGTCCTTATCATGTCCCAACCAATAGAAATCATAAATACTTCCTCACTATGGTGGATGTCTATAGTAGAGCCACATGGGCTCACCTACTAAGTTGCAAGAGCAATGCATGCCAAATCATCCAAGCCTTTGTATCTCTAATTGAAACACAATTTTAGAAGTCCATTCAGTCTATAAGGTATGATAATGGACTGGAATTCACTTGCATATAAGCTACTTTGTTTTTTAAATCAAAAGGTCTACTTCATCAAAAGACATGTCCTTACACCCCACAACAAAATGGGGTGGTAGAAAGAAAATACAACTACCTTCTTGAGACTGATAGGGCCCTGCTTTTCCAATCAAAATTGCCTTTAAAGTTCTGGGGAGAATGTATCCTTACTGCAACCTATCTTATAAACAGGCTACCCACTGTACTGCTCAAAAACAAGTGTCCTTTTGAACTTTTATACAATAAGAAACCATCCTAATCACATATAAGATCCTTTGGCTGCTTATGCTTTCCTACTGTGCCTAAAGTACATAGAGATAAACTTGGACCCAGGAGTGTTCCCCATGTTTTTGTTGGATACCCTTTTAATAGAAAAGGATATAAAGTATTGAATCTCACCACTCACAAAATTCATGTTTCCAGAGATGTTGTTTTCCATGAAACTGTCTTCCCATTTGCTAGTCCACAATCACATGTTGCTCCTTTTCCATCCTTTGCTCCTTTCCTTGATTCTTTTGACACCACCAATACTCCATATGTTGGTCATCCTAACTCCTTTCCTTCTCACTCACCTGAATTACAATCCTCCCCTGCTTCTCCATATGTATCTCCACCACCTGCTTCTCCATATGTATCTCCAACACCTGAGCATGCACCTACACTTAGGAGATCTCAGAGAGAACATCACCTTCCTTCTCACTTACAAGACTATGTTTTCTCCATTCCCAAGTTAAGCTCAGACATTCCTGCTACCTCATCCTCCTCTCTTGCTGCTTTGTTTTCTTTGCACCATTATATTCCACCTGAATCCCTAGTTTATGATTGTCATTCATTTGTGATGAATGTTTGCAATATTAATGAGCCATGCTCATATGAGGAGGCAACACTTAACCCAGCTTGGCAGGCTGCTATGACTCAAGAGTTTGAGGCCCTGCATGTCAATCATACCTGGGATTTGGTTCCATTATCTCTAGGAAAGAAGGCCATTGGTTGTAGGTGGGTTTACAAGGTGAAATACAAAGCAGATGGGAGCATTGAAAGGTCAAAGCAAGACTAGTAGTCAAGGGGTACACACAATAGGCTGTTGTGGACTATACTGAAACTTTCTCACCTGTTGTGAAGTTAACTACAGTTAGGGCTCTCATTACCACTGTAGTAAAGAGGAAGTGGATAATTTCTCAACTTGATATCAATAACGCTTTCCTTTATGAGGACTTGCATGAGGAAGTCTACATGAAAATTCCCCCAGGCCTTGAGGTGCCAACTCCAGGTGTTGTTTGTAGACTGAACAAATCTCTCTATGGGTTGAAGCAAGCTAGTAGGCAATGGTATGCCAAGCTAGATGAGGCATTATACTCCAGAGACTATGTGCATTCCCTCCATGATTATTTCTTGTTTTGCAAAAGGACAGACTCCTCCACTATGTACATAGCTGTCTATGTTTATGATGTGCTTATCACAGGGACATACATGGAGGAGGTCAATCAGTTGAAAAGTTTCCTACATAACACTTTCAAAATCAAAGATCTGGGCAAATTACGCTACTTTCTGGGCTTAGAGGTTCTTTATAAAACTGATGGGGTTCTCATCTTACAAAGGAAATTTGATCTTGATCTCCTCAAAGAATATGACTGTATGTCCTGCAGTGGATTATCATCCCACATGATCCCTCTGTTAAGTTGCAGGCTAAGGTTGGTGCTGTCTTGAATGAACCTATATATTATAGGAGGCTTGTTGGAAAGCTGAACTTCCTTACTAATACCAGGTTTTACATTGCTTATGGAGTCCAACACCTTAGGAAATTTATGCAGGACCCTAGAGAACCTCATCTTAAGGCTGCTTTTCACTTGTTACGATATCTAAGAAGTGATCTTATACTGAGGATCTTCTTCTCTAATGATCCAGACTGCACTATCTAGGCATACCGTGACTCAGACTGGGCTGCTTGTCTAGACTCCAGAAGGCCAGTCAGTGGCTACATAGTTCTCTTAGGAGATAGTCCAATAAGTTGGAAGTCTATGATATAAGAAACTGTCTCCCTTTCCTTAGCCGGTGCAATAGATCTCTCCAAAAAGTTGTTGGTGAACTCACTTGGTTGTGCAGATCACTGGAGGGGCTAAATGTTCCATTTCCAAAGCCTGTCATTATCGTTTGTGATAACCAATCAGCTCTCCAAATAGCTAGAAATCCTGTTTTTCATGAACGGACCAAGCACATTGAGGTGGATTGTCATTTTGTACGAGCCAAACTTCAAGAAGGATTGATCAATTTGACTCATGTACCTACCCATGCTCAATTGGCAGACATCCTCACCAAAGCCTTGACTGGAGTTAAATATTGTGGGGTTCTCAGCAAGTTGTCAGTGCAGTCCTCACCTCCAACTTGAGGGGGTGTATTGAACTATATGTATTTATGTATTAGTAGTGATTAGTTGTAACTAATACATTAGTTAGTTAGAAGTAGTTGTGGCATGAGGTGAGACACACGTGTGTCTCTATATATATATATACATGTACATACATGGAACCTTCTACATATAATGTGAATATACAATACATTTTCCATCTCTCAAATATCTGTAGCTCTCTCTCTCTCTCTCTCTCTCATCCGTTGTCATGGAGCTCATCACAGAACTCCATTGTTGTTCACCTTGAGCTCTCATCATCTTGGCAGGTTCCTTTACTTGATGGAAGGTAACTGATTATTTTCGTTAAAGATTTTTAAGTATAGATGTATGTGATACATGATGATGCTAATCAGGTGGCCAGTGTGACATTTGAAACCATCCACAGAATTCTGAGAAAAATGAATTCACTACGGAGGATAAAATAGTAGAACTCGTAGTACTATTTTTTTTTAATTGATTCATCACTTGTTTTCTTTAACTCGGACTTCTAATTTTTGGGATGGTTTAATCTTTTTGTCGGTTGATGGGCTACTTCTTTGTGACTGTCTTAATCCCTTGATTAGCATTGTCCCGCTTGATTGCTGCAGTGAGACCTTTTGCATTTCTATGTTGGGTGAGAACAAGAACGGAAATAAATGAAATTTTTAATCCCACTTCTCACCCAAATTTTGTCTCGTTGGGTGGAGGAGGTGACTAACATATTGATCTAATTGTCCAGTTTAATAGTGCTGTATTCTTGCGTTGGTAGCTACACCAGTGGATGGTCTTTATGCTAATCATATGGAATGTTGTAACTAAGTAAAAGGAATATCTTACTACCTAGTCATAGTGTTAATACTCATTTTATTTTACTGTTTTCAGGTAATATGGAATTTAATGCTAGCAGAGATTTCGTTGATCATATAATCAGGAGAGAACATGCATGTCACATTAGAGGTGAACGACGACCAGAAGTGTCTTCTAGTCACGACGACGAGGTTAGCCATGATCACTAGTTGAAGAGATACATGTTAGAATTGAAAGGACACAAATGGTTTGTTTTTTCTTATGTGTTGTTGAATGAAAATACATGAATTAGAAGTTGTTTTTGTTTGTTGTGGATTTAATGAAATACATTATGCTTTTTTATATGGAGAGCTCTGTCATAGGTCCACGAGATAAGTTGCTAGGGCTTGAGTTTCGTTCTCTATTGATATCTCTCCTCGTTTGTTATGCATTCTATCCATAAGAACATCACTATGTCTAGCAGAATTCAATGTCAAGTATTGCTGCTGTATCCGAGCAAGATACTAAATAGTTCATAATACCATAACAATGAAAAAGCAGAGAAAGCACCAACTTATAAACACACAACTTAAAGTTACCAATTTATTCTTGATAACTTTAAAGCAAGGCTCGCGGGATGGAAACTCCATATGGCAGGAAGA
>AWOL01S0005434.1:22791-38295 GCA_000715115.1 Nicotiana otophora | reverse complement strand
TATATATATGTATTTATCTAGAACCTTCTTCCAATAATGAGAATATACATTACATTTTTCATCTCTCAAATATTTGTAGCTCTCTCTCTCTCTCTCTCATCTGTTCTCATGGAGCTCATCACTGATCTCCATTGTTGCTCACCTTGAGCTCTCATCATCTTGACAATTACTCCTCTGGGATTGTTTCCTTTTACCATACATCCTTATATTTTGCGGGGATCCTATGACCTCTTATATTTGTTAAAAGTGTAATAAATAACACCTTCTATTACTTAGCCCAATTTCACGCCAATAATAGTTTGACACATGTATTGCTTGTTTTAAAACTATATAATTTTCTTTTTATTATTGCAATTTATATAATTTGAACTTTTCTTTTTATTTTTTGTTCTTTTATTCTTCTCCTCGCGCCTCCTTCTCTAGTTCCTTTCCCCCAACTGATTCTTCCAGCTTCTTTTTTTACTTTTACATTTCTCCCATTTCTTTCTTCTTCTTCTTCTTCTTCTTCTTCTTCGTCTTTTTTTACTTTCATTTTTCTTCCATTTTTTTTTACTTAAATCGTATTTAAATTTTATCTAAAATAACATGAAATTTAAAAATTTTAACAAATTTCTAGTCCCTGATTCGAAACATATATGTAAATGGCTGTATGTTGGAATGCTTCAGTCTGAAAATTCAAAAACACAAAAAAAAACTCAAAGCTGAAAATTTTCGATGAAAAAGTGTAAAAAGAATGGGTTAAGATTTAAAATGAAAAAAAAGCTGAAAGCTTGAAAGCTTCGGTACAAATGGAGGCTTCCATGGAGGATTCTGATCTCTTTCGGCTGTGCAGCATGTGACAATGGAGGATTTCGATCTAAGTTACCGAGAGGTGTGGAGATAGTGATGAAATTGGTATAGAGTTATAGGGAAAAGAAAACAAGAAAGAGAAAGAAAAAAAAAGAAGATATTTGGGGGTACAAATATGATAGATTACATTATTAATTGGTATTCAATATTTGGCTATGGGAGAGTTAAGGTGAGAGGCTGGCAGGAAGAAAGAAGAACATCGAAAAGGAGAAGAAAAGAAATAAAAAAAAAAAGAAAATGAGGGAGAGAATACAAGAATAAAAAAGAAGAAAGACAAAAATGAAAAAATAAAATAAAAAATTAGTTTTTTAGGCCTTCACGCGTAGTCAGTGAGTGCAAACTAGAAATATGCCACATCACCTCAGAAAGTGATACTTAATTATAACTTGAACAAAGCTAAGGAGGTCATAGGACCCCCGCAAAATATAAGGATGCAACTGGTAAAAGAAGACAATCCTAGGGGTATTTATGTATTATCCCTTAATAATTCCTCATAATGTTCCTAACACAAAACCACCAATTAGAACATGCCATGTGCGTTGTACAAAGTTTGTGTTGGCATGAGTAAGTTTGTTTTGATTACTGACAAAGGAACACATGCATGAACCAGGTCCATGGACAATGTACACAGGTAACAGACAGAATTAAGCAAATGGCTTGCACGTGAAAGGGATATGTATAAGTGGTTATATTTGAATGAAAAGGTTGCATATTTGAAAAGGAGCAGGACTCCTTACTTGAAGAGAACTCTATCCAAGATAAGGGAAGAGTTAGAAGTTGAAGTTGACTAGAACTCTTCCACCAAGGAAGAGTAAAGCATTAGAACTCTAGTTAATCTTTATTTACTAATTCTATAAATATCAGTGTTATTCCCTTTTATAGGTGATGCACACATACTAAAGTTAAGCTTGAATTGAGAGCAAAATAGCAAGGCATTTTGTGAGCAATTCCTGTGAGATTTAAGAGTGTGATCCTGAAGCTACACGAACCAGATTGAAGAACCAGATCCATAAAGAGTTTTATGTGTATTTCTTTATTTCTAGTTCAAAGTGTAGTAGGGGTTTTGAGGTGTACCTTTTAGCTTTCTTAGAAGCAAATTGTACTAGGTACCTGAGCTGTATCTTCAAGTTAGAGTTAACCTGAAGTAGTCGCAACAGCATGTGGTGTGTTGCTATAAGGGTTAGAGTTAATCCTTAGGTTTACAAGAGGTTGTAAACTTGAGTTGTATTGTTCAAGTTAGAGTTAACTTGAAGCAGTCGCAACAACATGTGGCTGGTTGTTATAAGGGTTAGGGTTAATCCTTAGATTTGCAAGAGTTTGTAAACTTTATTATTGGCTTAGAGTTGTAGTGAAGTATTTGGAGAAAATCCTATTGGGTAGTAGGTCGTGGTTGTTTCACCTTTTGAGCTGGGTGTTTTTTTTACGTAAAATTACTTGTGTTCTTTACTTTTTGTATTTATTATTATACAACTATAGTGTAAGGAACACGCAGAAGAACCAGGTCCTTCTATAATTAGTGCGTGCGAAAATTGGACACTACAAAAATCACCCCCTCTTGTGTAGTATTGAAGTATAAAACATCAATTGGTATTAGAGCAGGTTATCCTTAAAGAGGCTAATACCTTAGAAAAAGATCAAGATGAGTGCACTACATGAAAATTGTAAAGAGCAATCCACCACTAGGCCACCACTATTCAATGATCACTACTATTCTTTGTGGAAGGAGAGGAGAAGAGATCATTTGTAGATGACTGATTGATGCTTCAAATGTGGTAAAACGAACCATATGATCAAGAACTGTCCTATGTGGGAAGTCAAGTGGAAAAAAGGAGAAATCTGAAAGAAGGAACAGGTTCATGACAAGAAGATCTACAACAAAAGGTCATCCAAAGCAATAGTTGCTACTTGGAAAGATAGTTCAGATGAGGACACTGATGATAATACTGAACGAGGTCTCATAGCAATTCAAGAATCTGAAGATGAACCTGATGAAGAATATGAGATAAGTTTTCTAGACCTTAAGGATAAAATTAAACTCCTTTCTAAAAATAGACTATCAGAATTGTTGCTAACTTTAATTGATGAATCTAAGAATATAAGTTCTGAAAACGAACAGTTGTCAAAAGAGTGTAACTTTTTAAAAGCAGAATGCAAAAATTTGGAAATAAACGTTTAAAAAACTGAAAAGGAAAATACTGCTTTGAAGAACCAGGTTCATACACTTGATACAATTGTCTTAGAACTTAGATCTAAAAATATAAAATTATAGTTAGGGACAGGAAAATAGATAGCAAGTGATATACAACTCAACCTAGAGGATGACTTAAGGAAGGTTAAAGATGAGCTATAAAAAAAGGAAGAAAATGTAAGAGTTTTGAAAGAGGACTTAACAAAGGTTAAACATGAGCTTAATAGAACATGTAAATGGAACATGTTCTCCAATGCACTTTCATGACTACAAGAATACCATAGTAGCAACAGAAAGGGATTTAGCTTTGGGAACTCTGCACCTAAATGGGATCCCAAAAATAAGTACCTAGCACTACATGAGAATAAGATTTTCACACATTGTGAAAACACTGGCCATTACAAGAGTGATTACACTGCGAAAGAAAAGGCAGATCAAAAGAACAAAAATTTTGTTCAAGGGAAAAATAGGATGCCAAGTTGGGCTAAAAGGAATTTGATTCATCCTTTTGCATATAGAAAAGGACCCAAACTAGTTTGGGTTCCTAAGACTAACCCTTGATTTCCTTTTGCAGGTCCAAGTGAAGGGGAGCAACCAAATATTGCACATGGATAGTGGCTGCTCAAAGCATATGACATGAAGCAAGAACCAGTTCCTTTCACTTGAGGACCTTAAAGGAGTAATGTCTCCTTTGGAAATAGGAAGAAAGGTGAGATCATTAGGGTTGGAAAGGTAGGTAAGACTGATTCTCACTCTATTGAGAATGTCTACTTGATAGATGGACTGAAGTACAGTCTAATAAGTGTATCACAATGTTGTGATAGAGGTAACATGGTAGCATTCACCTCTACAAAATGCTTTGTGATTAATCTTACCACTGACAAGATAGTTTTGCATGAAAAAAGAGTGAACAACATATATATTGTAGATCTATCCACACTTTCAGATAATGATTTCACTTTCTTAAGTGTGTTGGATAATGATCCCTTCCTTTGGCACAAGAGACTTGGACATGCCAGTCTAAGTCAACTCAACAAACTAGTCTCCAAGGACTTGGTGATAGGGATTCCTAACATTAAGTTCAAGGAAGATAAAGTTTGTGAGGCTTGTGCATGAGGAAAGCAGGTAAGATCCTCTTTCAAAAGCAAGAAAGTGGTAAGCACTACCTGGACGATGGAATTGGTCCATATGGATCTTTGTGGACCAATGAGAACATTGAACAGAGGTGGTAAGAGATATGTGATGGTGCTTGTTGATAATTACTCTAGGTTTACTTGGACAATATTTTTAACATCTAAAGATAAAGAATTTGACATGTTCACTTCTTTTGTTAGAAAAATTCAGAAACAACTAGGTGTTCAACTTGCATCAGTTAGGTCTGATCATGGTACTGAATTTGAGAATGCAAAATTTGCTGAATTTTGTGATGAGCATGGCATAAATCATACATTTTCTGATCCTAGGACTCCACAACAAAATGGAGTAGTTGAAAGAAAGAATAGGACATTGGAAGAAATGGTTAGGACTATGCTTCTTTCTAGTAAACTATCCCATAGCTTCTAGGCAGAAGTTGTGAACACTGCTTGCTACATCATAAATAGGTGCATGACTGGACCTCTGATTGAGAAGACTCCCTAAGAGTTACTTAAAGGTATAAATCCAAACATATCCCATCTTAGGGAATTTGGATACAAGTGCTTTATGCACAATAATGGTAAAGACTCCCTAGATAAGTTTGATCCCAGAAGTGATGAGGGAGTATTCTTGGGACATTCTTCACATAGTAAAGCTTATAATATTTATAACAAAAGAATTATGTGTGTAGAAGAAAGTGTACATGTGATTTTTTATGAAACTAATATTCTTTCTGAGAGGCAGGAACATGATAATGAAATAGTTGAGCTGGTGAGAAATTCAAATGAAACTACAGCACAGACTGAAGCTGCACCAGAAGAAGGAACAAGTGATAGAACAAGTCCTTCCACCCAGGGCAACTTGATAGGGGGAACTGAACAAAGAGGAAGTGATCCTCAAACCTCAAGGGAACATGTCCATGAACCTGTTCCTCAACAACAAAATATTAAAGGAACATCTAGGGGAAACTAGTTGGTTGTAAAACCTTACAAGTACAAAAGTTCTCATCTCATTGAGAACATAATAACGGATCTAACCTCTGGAATCAAAACCAGATCTTCTTTGAAAAATCTTTGTGCTTTTGATGCTTTTTTATCTCTAATTGAACCTAAATATATTGCTGAGGCTTTATAGGATACAGACTGGGTGAATGCAATGCAAGATGAACCCAACCAATTTGAGAGAAGTCAAGTTTGGCATCTGGTACCAATACCCAAAGGCAGATCAGTAATTTGTACAAAGTGGGTCTTCATAAACAAATGAAGATGGAACAATTACAAGGAACAAGGCAATATTGGTGGTTCAAGGATATAGTCAAGAGGCGGGCATAGACTATGATGAGATTTTGCTCCAATTGCAAGATTGGAGGCAATTAGACTCCTTATAGCTTTTGTTTCTTATATGGAATTCACTCTCTATCATATGGATGTCAAGAATGCCTTCCTCAATGGCTATCTAAAGGAAGAAGTGTTTGTCAAGAAACCTACGAGCTTTGAAAGTAAGGAATGTCCTGATCATGTGTACAAGCTTGACAAGGCACTTTATGGGCTCAAGCAGGCTCCAAGAGCATGGTATGAAAGATTATCAAAATTTTTGCTTGAGCATGGCTACAAGAGAGGAAAAATTGACAATACTTTATTCTTGAAAGAAAAAGGTAAAGATCTCTTGGTAATTCATATATATGTTGATGATATAATCTTTGGAGCAACTACTGAGAAGTTAAGTAAAACATTTGCTAAACTAATGGGGAGTGAATTTGAAATGAGTATGATGGGTGAGCTTAATTTCTTTTTAGGCTTACAAATTAAACAAAATTCAAATGGAACTATGATTCATCAGCAGAAGTATGTAAAACAAAGTTGCTTAAAAGGTTTAAAATGGAAGATTCCAAAGAAATTGACACTCCTATAGCAACTGCCACAAAATTGGATATAGATGAATCTGGTTTATCTGTTGATCAGAAGTTGTATAGGGGAATTATTGGCTCTTTGTTGTATCTCACTGCTAGCAGACCTGACATTATTTTCAGTGTAGGCCTTTGTGATAGATTTCAGGCAAATCCAAAGGAGTCTCACTTGACTGATGTCAAGTGGATCTTGAGATACCTAAAAGGCACCACTGACCTCTGTCTATGGTATCCAAAATGTAGTAAATTCAATCTAGTGGGATATGTTGATGCTAATTATACAGGTTTTCTTGTGGATAGAAAGAGCACCTCAAGTATGGAACACTTTCTTGGCTCATGTCTTGTATCTTGGGCCACCAAAAAGCAAATTATGTGGCCTTATCTACTGCTGAAGCTGAGTATGTTGCTTCTGTCTCATGCTGTGCTCAATTGTTGTGGATCAAACAACAATTAATTAACTTTGAAATTTATGTAGGTTGTATCCCTATATTTTGTGATAACACCAATGCAATTAGTATGACTAAGAACCCGGTTCCTCACAAGAGAACGAAACACATAGATGTTAGGCATCACTTTTTAAGGGACAACTATGAAAAAGGTTTGATCACTGTGGAATTCTATGCTACTGACAAGCAAATAGCTGATATCTTCACAAAAGCTCTAAGTAGAGATCACTTTAAAGGAACAGATTAGAATTAGGGGTAATTAGAATTTCTCTCTTCTCTCATCTTCCAAACACACAAAAACCCATTTTTCCCAAATTCCCAAATACAGAAATGGCAAACCCTTCTGAGAATCCCTCATCACCACTCAAAGAAATCACACCCACACCATCTATCATGCCTTCAACCACGCCCACCTCTAAGAAAAGCAGAGTCAAGATTCTTGCTCGCAAGGTTGTTGTGGGTAAAGAACAACTCAAGAAAATTAATTAAAAATTGAAAGCAAGTTGAGAGGAAGAAACCCAGAAATCTGATGAATAATTCAAATCTGCTACTGAGGGGGAAGAAACTGTTTCGTCTGACACCGATCGGGTAACATCTAGCCCAAATAATACTACTGAAATCATCTCTGAGGTTGCTGCTAATTTGGAGAATAGGTTCATTCTGGTAGGTACTGTGGCTGGGGTTGAGACTACTGAGTCCGGAAGAATAGGTGGTAAAGATAAAAAAGGGAAAAGAAAAAGAGAGTGAGGGTGTTCAAGTTATTGTGAGCGGTATGGGAAAAGGAGTGGCTGAAGGTTCACCTACTCCTACTAGTCTGATTAAAGATACAGGAGCAATGGTAGTGTGGAGTGAGGAATCTGCTGGAGAAAGTGTAAAAACAAAGGGGGAAGTGGGTCTGGAGAAGCTGCGAGGGGTTGGTTCGATTAGGGAACGATGTTCAAGAACCTGTTCCATTTGAGCAAGAAACCCTCGCAGACCTACTAAAAGGGTGACTGACAGTTACAATCCCAAAAAGAAAAGGGGGAAGTGGGTCTGGAGAAGCTGCGAGGGGTTGGTTCGATTAGGGAACGATGTTCAAGAACCTGTTCCATTTGAGCAAGAAACCCTCGCAGACCTACTAAAAGGGTGACTGACAGTTACAATCCCAAAAAGAAAAGGGGGAAGTGGGTCTGGAGAAGCTGCGAGGGGTTGGTTCGATTAGGGAACGATGTTCAAGAACCTGTTCCATTTGAGCAAGAAACCCTCGCAGACCTACTAAAAGGGTGACTGACAGTTACAATCCCAAAAAGAAAAGGGGGAAGTGGGTCTGGAGAAGCTGCGAGGGGTTGGTTCGATTAGGGAACGATGTTCAAGAACCTGTTCCATTTGAGCAAGAAACCCTCGCAGACCTACTGAGTAAGTTTGTTTTGATGATTCACAAAGGAACACATACATGAACTAGGTCCATGGACAATGTACACATGCAACAGATAGAATTAAGCAAAAGGTTTGCACGTCAAAGGGATAAATATAAGTGGTTATATCTCATATTCCCTGAACGAAAAGGTTGCATATTTGAAGTTACACCCCATATTTTCGTATGTAAAAGTATGCCATAAGTAAATTGATGGAAGCTCGTAAATGAGATATTACATCTCGCATTTTCGTATGTTAAAGTTTCTTCGTAAGTTAATCGACGTAAAATTCGGGAATGAGGTTATTTTGAAATTATAAGCATTATGCTATTTGAAACAAGTGATGAGTAAATTCGTGAAGGTGAGAGGGTAAGCAAATCGAAGAAAATGATTTTCGTCGAAGTTTGACATTTTGGAATAAAATACGGCCCGAGCTAAAATACTCGGTATTTATGGACTAATACCATACAAGGTATCACATGACCATGATAGTAAGGTATACAAAGTGTGTTAAAAGTAAGTAGTATTTTAAGTAATTAGAGATAATCCTTAATTATGTAAATTACTGGATAATGGGATAGAAATATATCAAGTGACTAAGGAAATATATCGAGACTCTTGAATGGCTAAGGAAATATATCAAGACTCTTGAATGGCAAAACTTTGGATAAAGACTAAGGCAACGTGGCAGCCACATGGAAAATATATCAAGTGACTAAGGAAATATATCGAGACTCTTGAATGGCTAAGGAAATATATCAAGACTCTTGAATGGCAAAACTTTGGATAAAGACTAAGGCAACGTGGCAGCCACATGGAAAATATATCAAGTGACTAAGGAAATATATCGAGACTCTTGAATGGCTAAGGAAATATATCAAGACTCTTGAATGGCAAAACTTTGGATAAAGACTAAGGCAACGTGGCAGCCACATGGAAAATATATCAAGTGACTATTGAATCACTTTGGTAAGGTGACATTTTTAGATTAAAAACATCAAGTCATTAGTCATTTGTATTCAAAAAGCTTTTCCAGGTAGTTCCTTAAATTATATGCGTATCCCAATAAGGCTATGCAAGTAACAATACTGCACCACCTAGTCGCATGCTTTTGGATGGCTAACGTCTAACGTTCTTCAAAATATTATAGTTGCTTAAGCTTACGGAGGAAGCTCTCAATTCCAACAATCTCTATACTTCACTATCCAATATGCTTTGCTTTCTGTAGATGATGTATGTTAAGAGCTTAGGTGGGAATTCCTTTGTAGATTTTTACTTTCTTTTGGGTAACAGTTTTTAAAAAAATATTGTGCTGGAGTTATTTTTCTGGTGGAGATTGCTTCAGTGACGATCTATATGGGTTTCTGGTGGGAAGTTTTAGCTGGTTGCAAAACATTGATTTCAGGATATATTCTGTGCTTGCTTTTATAGGTATGTTAAGGCTATCCCTTCTTTCTTTTTGGCATGATCAATACGATACAAACGAAACGACCAAATGCATAATTTCCATAAATGACTCTATTCATAGAAATATTAGGGGTGTCTATATTCTTGATTCCCCATGTAAATTATTATTATATCTTCTGTTCATGGGTCTCAGAAATATACGTATTTGATAAAATCTATCCGACAGGCATATTATTTTTATGACATTCCGAGAAAATCTTATTAATGTATTTCTTATGCATTTCATGCATTTATACATGTACATTGACCCATGACCAGATGGCATTATACACGCGTATATTATATATATATGGGATATGGGAAAAGGTTATGGCGTTATATATGCACCACCACCTAATCAGCTGGTATACGTTGATGATTTGCCCACAGTGGCCAAAATGATATGATGGGATGCCTTCAGAGGCTTGATGATGTTATGAACACATATACTTATGCATGGTATGACATTTATATGCATATGTGTAACATTATAAAATTGAAATGATTCATAGAGCTATGCACACGTGCATATCTAGTCTTTTACTCCATGTTTCTCTCATGTCTATTATTTACTGATTTTTATTTCTTACATACTCGGTACATTATTTGTACTAACGTCCTTTTTGCCTGGGGACGTTGCGTTTCATGCCCGCAGGTCTCGATAGACAGGTCGAGAGTCCTCCAAGTAGGCGATCAGCTCAGCGAAAGATGTTGGTACCCTCCATTTGTTTCGGAGTTGCTTATGTGGTCAATATTATTAGAACATGTACTGATTAGTATAACGGGGCCCTGTCCTGACTTTTATGATATTTATGTACTCTTAGAGGCTTGTAAACATATGTCGTGTATGTGAAAGATTGTACGGCCTTGTCGGCCTATGTTTTGTGTTTATAAATGATGATGTTGGCCTATTAGGCCTGTATGTCACGTGTATATGATGATGTAATAAGAAAGATACGTTACGTTGGTACTCGGTTGAGTAAGGTACCGGGTGCCCGTCGCGGCCCATCGGTTTGGGTCGCGACAAAAGTTGTATCAGAACAGTTCTATCCTAGGGAGTCTACAAGCCGTGTCTAGTAGAGTCTTGTTTATGAGTGTGTTGTGTACCACACATACAAGCTGGCTACAGGGCATTTAGGACTGTCACTCTTTCTTCTTACTCTAGATTGTGTGGTAGTGCTCAGTAGTAAAAACTCAATTTTTCAAACTCTATCTTATTCATAATACGATGATGCCTACATCTAGAAAGACGGTTGGTAAGAGATATTGTTGTGGAAGAGTTAAGTTAGAGGAACTCAATTTTTTGCATCATGCTTATGATGGATAAATATGAGGTATTCAGCAGATCATATGTATATAAGATGGGTAAGCTTCTTGATAAGGATCACTAAGGCAAGAATGCCTATCTACTCTTAGAGTAAAAGGCAATGAAAGAATCATAAAGTACAAGTTTCAACAAATAAAAGAAGCGAGGTGAAGAGGGGTAAGAGGTACCTAGTTAGTAGAGATGAACATTATCTACAATTCAAGCAGAGAAATATAAGCATTTTCAATTACTTTCAATTGTAACAAAGGTATGTACAATTGGCCACACCCATCTCATTTATGCCCTATGAAAGCTAACATAAGTAGTATAAGAGAAGGACGGATATCAGGATCGAGCTGGGCTTAGAGTGACCCAAAATGGTGGATGGATTGTTTGCGTTAGTTGACATTTCCGAAGTATATTGCAAATGTGCTAACAGATCTCCCTGTGAGACACCCAGATGGTGAACTCTACAATAGTACAGCCAGATATGAATATTACAAAGATAGGCACTGGAAGCCTTGAAGGGATAAATATTATCTTTGTGTGATTCCCGTCCCTAGTAGAGCAAGAACGTTAAGCAACCCGAAGAGCCACTGGATGGAGTAAAGGGAAGTTACAAGCAAAATAATGTCTTGTTGAGTTTTCAGAATAAAGTGATAGACAAAAATATTAACAGGAAAATAAGAAGAGAGTTAATGAAGCATTATGAGTAAGATGAAATACATGGATGACAACGGTAGCTCAAAAAGATAACAGTATTAAAGTAGTTTATAGTCAATTCAAGGAAAAGACAAGAGGTGACAGGCCTTGAGATAACAAAAGAGTATAGGCCATAAAGTCATATCCTCATTTGAAGAAATAAGTTTGTGACTCCAACACGACTACCGGGAGGAAACGTTAGACCCCAGAACTATAGAAATCAGTATGGGCTGGTGAACAAGGTAAAATAAACATGAACTAGGGACTGAGTAATAGTCGGCATCATGAGAATTTCAGAGATTATGTCCCGGCGATAATAGAATGGACGACAGAAGAATACTCTTTAAAGGTCATTCAGGAAGACACTTCCCTAAAGCAAGCAAGGTGAGTAAAGTTAAGAGTAAGGGACTGTATGTGCCAGTTACACTAAGTGTCACCCTCACGAGTGAGGAATTTTGTTATCCTTGGTACAGAAGGGTTACCGCAAGACGAGTAAAGATCATCGATGATGTGAAAAGATGCCAAAGATGAAAAGCTAAAACATCTATACGTAGATCATCGTAGCACTAAATCTTAGTGCTCCCCTAAAGAGGAAATATGGTGTGATGTGGCATTAAGTTAGAATTAAGTGGTTCTAGTAACTATGGAACGGTAAAGGAAGAATGCGATAAAAATGAGAAAGGGATGGGATTGCACTCATTCAAATCCTACAGATATGTTATGATTCCATAAAATTATGTAAGCACGATGTTAAGGAAAGAAAGTAAGAGTTCCTGCCCGAGATGTTATTGATAGATAAGGAGCCAGTGCGAGATGTAAGTTAAGACAAAGGAAATAACCCAAGAAAGATTACGTGGAATATTGATACGAGAATATGCCAATGAGTAGTTAGTAATCGATTCGGGAAGAGCCTAGTTATGGCTAAACAAGAGGTTAAAGACGAGACAGCAGATCGTGCAACATAAACATAGTAAAACCCAATATAGTGAATTCATCTTCGCAGTAATATCATTGTAATACTTGAAAAATATTCAGATAAGAGTTGGGGTAGTTAAAGGTATCGTATGAATGTTATGGAAATGAAAGATAGTCTCACTGGGAAGACAGTCAAAACTTCAGTTCAGGAGCAACCCTACAAGCACAAGGGCATGGAAATAAGCAACTACGGATAATTATAGGCAAGGAAGGACATCAAAAATTCCGTCCAGTATACGATGTAATAAGATCGCAGCTTCACAAGAGTCAGAAGGTCTTCCCTAAGTACTACAACGAAAGATTAGCTGAGGAAATAAGGAAGAAGGCTTCAACCTAAGCACAGTGACCTAAAGAGAAAATGGTCATGTAAAAAAAAAGAATCTCACTACAACATTGTATGCACTCCATGAGAAAGTGGCACCTACCATGGCTAAGGAACGGGAAGAAAAATCAAAAGTAATATTCGAGACCGTGTGTGTTGCATAAAAATTCCAGCATGCGTGGGAACTAAGATAAGTTAAGTATACCCTGAATAGAGGGGCAGAAAGACCAGGAAAAGTAATAGCTTACGTTTAAAGGAAGCTCAGAGGGAACAAAAGGGATTATGCACTTAAGACTTCAGAGTGATATCCATGCACCATATATGTTAATATTCATACAGGCGTAGAAGACTATAGTATAAGTTAAAAGAAAGAATTGAACCTAGGGCATAGACAAAGGATTGAATTATTAGAAGATTGTATCATGGATATTCCATAGCGCACATGAAAGGCTAAAGTAATAACTAATACCGTGAGCCACAGATCAGAAGATAGCTTAAGCCTACATAAAGGACTGATCAGAAGGAAGAGAAAACTAAAGAGTTAAAACAATGAAGTAAATGAGGAGTCTGATTATTGGACCCAGAATATTATAGAAATCGTGATTGAGAACATTGTAGGATCGCTCTTAATATCATAGGTACAAGAGAGATAGTACAGTATCCATATTCTATAATGGTCTACGATAAAGTCAGTTAGAAGAGTATCAGCCTCATAAGAAGTCAATATGAAGCTCCCACTGGAGTATGTATGAACTAGAGGTGCGAGTATTATAATAGAGCTTCAAGTCGCGGATGTGAATTATACCTATGTGGAAGGGAGGTCATGAAAGGGATAGAAGATGTGATGCGAGATTTTAAGATAAGTAAGGTAAATGTGAACAACGTACGCGATACTCAAATGCAGAAGATATTGAATAGTCCATGCTTCGAATAGAAGGCTAGAAGCGCTGGGATTTAGTATCCAGGAATAATAGCGGTGTCGTCAGTGGTATATTGTAGATTATTGAGGTAAATTAACAATTGATGGACAAAATTTAACAAGTATGAGATGAGAATAGGTCATCATTCTTAAGATGAACAAATAATGAGGAAGCATTAAATGACTTCGATTTATACATATGGGATAAGTAACGAAAGTAACCTGGAGTTCGGTAGCAGGCCTCAGTAATGATAAATCAAAGTAAGAGTCATGGTATAGTATGATCCACCTAGATTTAGTAAAGTAATACGGATGGATAAACGGATCTGTGAAATAAGGTATAGAAATATTCGTAAGTTCAACAGAGTACCGAGCGAAGAACTTCAGTATACCTATAGATACCCAGAGAGACATTTTATCAAGCTCTGTATGTGTTTACAAAGTGAGGCCTGGAGATTGGCTAAAAGATGGAGGAAAAAGGAGAGAGGTGTCGCATAAGCGCACTTACAAGGTCAGTATCAGGCTGCATGATAGAAGGTAGCAACAGTTAGGAGATTGGAAGGAAGCTAGGGTATGGGAAGGAGGCCTAAATGGGGGAATGCCCTGGCCTTAGGATTTATTCGCAGAACAGTTACCTAAATGGCAAGAAGAGTATTAAATATTCACAAGATCTACGGGTTATGAGAATAATAAATGCATCAGTCAACATTCGAGGACGAATGTTCCAAAAGAAGGGATGATGTTAAACCTCATATTTTCGTACATAAAAGTATGCCATAAGTAAATTGATGGAAGCTCGTAAATGAGATGTTACATATTTTCGTATGTTAAAGTTTTGTAATATTCGGGAATAAGGTTATTTTGAAATTATAAGCATTATGCTACTTGAAATAAGTGATGAGTAAATTCGTGAAGGTGAGAGGGTAAGCAAATCGAAGAAAATGATTTTCGTCGAAGTTTGACATTTTGGAATAAAATACGGCCCGAGCTAAAATACCCGGTATTTATGGACTAATACCGTACAAGGTACCACGTGATCATGATAGTAAGGTGTACAAAGTGTGTTAAAAGTAAGTAGTGTTTTAAGTAATTAGAGATAATCCTTAATTATGTGAATTATTGGATAATGGGATAGAAATATATCAAGTGACTAAGGAAATATATTGAGACTCTTGAATGGCCAAGGAAATATATCAAGACACTTGAATGGCAAAACTTTGGATAAAGACTAAGGCAACGTGGCAGCCACATGGAAAATAAATCAAGTGACTATTGAATCACTTTGGTAAGGTGGCATTTTTAGATTAAAAACATCAAGTCATTAGTCATTTGTATTCAAGAAGCTTTTCCAGGTAGTTCCTTAAATTATATGTGTATCTTCCCAATAAGGCTATGCAAGTAACAATACTGCACCACCTAGTCGCATGATTTTGGATGGCTAACGTCTAACGTTCTTCAAAATATTATAGTTGCTTGAGCTTACGGAGGAAGCTCTCAATTCCAACAATCTCTTTACTTCACTATCCAATATGCTTTGCTTTCTATAGATGTTGTATATTAGAGCTTAGGTGGGAATTCCTTTGTAGATTTTTACTTTCTTTTGGGTAACAGTTTTTAAAAAAATATTGTGCTGGAGTTATTTTTCTGGTGGAGATTGCTTCAGTGACGATCTATATGGGTTTCTGGTGGGAAGTTTTAGCTGGTTGCAAAACATTGATTTCAGGATATATTCTGTGCTTGCTTTTACAGGTATGTTAAGGCTATCCCTTCTTTCTTTTTAGCATGATCAATACGATACAAACGAAACGAGCAAATGCAAAATTTTCATAAATGACTCTATTCATAGAAATATTGGGGGTGTCTATATTCTTGATTCCCCATGTGAATTATTATTATATCTTTTCTTCATGGGTCTCA
>AWOL01S0005431.1:248986-259253 GCA_000715115.1 Nicotiana otophora | reverse complement strand
CCCAATATATAGTAGTCCAATTATAAGAGAGAAATTAAAGTATATGAAAAGTTAGTGTCACCGCAACTTGCATATTTTAAGGTTTTCCAATGAATGATGCCTGAAATAAAGAACACGAACTTATCTTGAAAAGCTGAAAATAATAAGGTTTTTAAAAATTACAACACTCCAATAATCAGAGGCGGACCCACGTAGGGTCAAGAGGGTTCAAATGAACCCGCTTCATCCAAAAATAACATTGTATATATAAGTATATTTTATATTTCTAAGAACGTTTTATGTATAAAAATTATTTTGACCCCGCTTAAGACATTGATGATGAATAGCCTGTTGGCAAAGTAGGTTCAAATTTTTCCCAAGGTCTTGAGTTCGAAACCAGTCAGAATTCTTTTTTTTTAATACAATTTTTCTATTTAAATACGACGTCGTTTATGTCTAAAATACAGTGACCCAACCCATTCCCAAACTAACAGCCCCAATTCCGAAACCCTTCTCTGTTTCTCTACATATTTCATAAAACATGCTTGTTGTCTCTCTCTCTTTCTCTCTCTCTCTCTCTCTACTGAATCTTTTAGTTCAATTTCAAGGTCATATTGCTTCCTTCCATAGCTGTCTCCTGCTATTAGCCTCTCACTCTCTCACCATCAACTATCACCATCAGGTTTCTCTCTGATTTCTAATCTTTTTCTTGTACATATAAATTAGGTCTATCTTATCATTAAGTGATTTAGGGATGACTAATTGACTATAACACATTGGATTCAGATTAATTTTGTTTTCTAAGTGTATGAGTGTATATGTGTTTGGCTAACTGCATTATATAGGTGTTCCTTTCAATTAACTCAATTATTCCATGATATAAATAATATGCTTTAAAATACTTGCCCATCACTAGAAAATACATTGCTGATTTTTTTATTTGTTCCCTTTGTTGCTTCAAGAAAAGTTATGATGAAAACAATAACTCCTGTAAAGACATTTTGAACTTCCAAAGTTGTGGTCCAAAGCTATTTAATGATGATTAAAATCTCATCTAACTGTTTTATAATATAATGATATGTAAAATAAAAAAAATTAAATTATTGGTGAAGAATGAATAAATGTTAGTTTAAATTTAAGTTCAATTAAATTATTCTTCTAATTCGAATTCTTATTTGGTAATCCAGTTTATGTTACAATGAAGAGATTTTATCCTCCGATATCTTCCAAGTTGCCACAATCAAGTTCATTCTCTCTAATTGTTACTCCCGTGGAAGAAAATTTAAACCAATTAGTAGAACAACCTCAACCTCAATAGATTTCGATTCTTTAAAGACTGATCCAAAGGAAAGATTACCTATTAGATACTTTCATCCAAATGAGCGTGATGAGATTAGAAGAAAATACCTCCGAAGAGGTCCTTGCCAACCCCGATATCATAAGTTTCCTCAAAGAGATGTTTCGGGCTTAAAGCGTCGTTTCAATCCTAAATGATTTAAAGGATATCATAATTGGTTGGAGTATAGCGTGATTGAAGATGCAACTTACTATTTGTATTGTTACTTATTTCAAGATGAAGGCATTTATCAAGGTGGAGGTGATGTATTTTCAAGTTTAGGATTTAAGAGCTGGCACAAAAAGAACAGATTAGATATGCATGGGTCGAGCAGTATTCATAATCAGGCAAAAAGGAAATGTGAAAATCTATTAAAATAAAAACAATCAATTCAAACTTCATTTAATAGGCAATACACTCAAACCAAGCTTGAATACAAAATTAGCTTGAAGGCTTCAATTGAGGTGGTGAGACTCCTATTGAATCAAGGATTGGCATTTTGTGGACATTGTGAAGATGAATCATCATTAAACAAAGGTAACTTTCTTGAGATTCTTTCATGGTATGCAGAGAGATGCGATAAAATTCGTAATCTTGTGTTGAAAAAGGCTTCAAAGAATGATCAGTTGACTTCTCATAAAATTCAGAAAGACATTATCATTGCATGTAAAATTGAAACAATTAAAGCAATTATGGACGATCTAAATGGAGACTTTTTTACATTGCTAGTTGATGAATCATGTGATGTATCACGCAAAGAGCAATTAGCTATTGTCATGCGATATGTTAATAGATGCGGATCTGTGGTGGAGCATTTTATTGGGATCGTTCATGTTCGTAATACTACTGCTTTGTATTTAAAGAAAGCAATTGTTGATTACCTTACTCAACATTCTTTGAGTTTATCTTATGTGCGTGGACAGTGCTATGATGGAGCAAGCAACATGCAAGAGGATTTACATGGCCTCAAAACTTTGATTCAACAAGAAAGTAAATCTGCTTATTCCATTTATTATTTTGCACATCAACTTCAATTGACTCTTGTTGCGATATCCAAAAAGTGTCTTGAAGTGGGAGAACTTATATTGTTGGTTTCTAATGTATTGAATATAGTGGGAGGTTCTTTTAAACGTATGGATGATCTTCGAGAATCTCAAACAAAAAAAGTTCAAGAGGCATTAGACATGAGTGAAACTTGAAACTGGTAGGGGTTTGAATCAAGAACTTGGTCTTGCTAGAGCTGCCGATACTCGTTGGGGTTCGCACTAAAATATTTTAAGAATTTTATTTCTATGTTTGGCTCAATTATTGATGTTCTTGATACTATCGTTGTTGATGCCCGGACTTTAGAAAAAAGAGCTAAGACAAAGGGATATCTTAGCACATGTCAAACATTTGAGGTTGCTTTCATGTTGCACCTAATGAGAGATATTTTGGGGATCACAAATGAGCTTAATACATCCTTACAAAAAAAAGGAGCAAGATATTGCAAATGCTATTCTACTTGTTGAAGTGGCAAAAGAGACGGTTGCAAAAGCTAAGAGAAGAAGAATGGAATTCACTTCTTGATAAGGTATTTGCATTTTTTGTCAAGTATAATATTTTGATACCAAACTTTGATGACCTCTACGTTAACTCTAGAAGATCTCGACGTAAAATTGCTGATTATACTATTTTATATCACTATCATGTTGATATATTTTTTAAGATTATTGATTGGCAAGTTCAAAAACACAATGCTCGTTTTAATGAGGTGACAACGAACTTGCTTGTTGGAATAGCTTGCTTAAATCCAGTTGACTCATTTTCCAGTTTTAACATAAATAGGATATTGAGGATGGCTGAATTGTATCCTGATGATTTTGATGAGAATATAACGGTTACACTCAAGAATCAGCTTGAAACGTATATTGTTGATGTTCGTGATTTTGATGAAAGGTTCTCAAATCTACAAGGACTTGTTGATCTTTCTGAAACACTAGTTAAGACAAAGAAGCATTTGAATTATCCATTTGTGCTTCGCCTTGTGAAATTTGCTTTGCTTCTACCTGTTGCCACTGCTACCGTTGAAAGAACTTTTTCGGCGATGAAGTTGATCAAGAGTGAATTGCGAAACCAAATGAATGACGAATTCATAGAGCGGTTGTTTGGTACCTTATGTAGAAAGAAAAATACGTAACACCATTTCTGATGAGACTATTATGAATACGTTTCAGGAAATAAAAACTCGTAGAGGACAGTTGTAATGATATATTTTATTAATATAATTTTTTGTTGACCTCTTTATATATTTGCTTCTTCGCATTTTGAACCCGCTTGATAAAAATTATGGGTCAGCCACTGCCAATAATGATAGTGTGTGTGTATACTAACAATGAGAAACATATAAGCAATGCAACGATGGGGTAATGTGATTGAGTATTTGTGATTTATGAAGTTTTATGTGTGGTGATTTATGTGATGCAGCATATGACAACTAATATATGTATGTTGGTTTTGATTACATGCAGCTCAAAGTTGACTCCTTTGCAAAGATTAGAAGACGAAAGATGAACTAAGAAAATGTATAAAATATCTGCCAGATTACCAAACTGTTTGACTATCTAAAGCACAGAATTATAAAAGTACAGTAAAGTTTACAAGCCCTCTATAAAGTATACTAGGGGTCTAGTGGTGTTAACTTAAGTACCTAAATAACTTAGAAGTGCAATTTTCACCTTTTTTGGCCGAACCTCCGTAACATTTCTTAACCAAAGAAAAAAAACATCTTCTTGATCTAAAAACACGTAAATTCCTAATAGGCTAATTTTATTCTTTTTGTTATAAAACAATAAAGGAATAAGAAGAGTATTACAAAAAAAAGTAGAGAGAGAATTCTTATTGATTTGGGATGATTTACAATGGAATAGAACTCCTCTATTTATAGGAAAAAATTGACTTAGCCACCAAGTAACAAATCCTAAATCTCTCTAAAATAATATTTTAGCGATTCAAATCCTTTAGGGATTGTCACATAAGTTAAGTCATATAAGCCATATAACTAGACTTTAGATGTATATTAAGTTTTTTATGTCATGCTAGACATATAAGATAGATAAAAGTAATTGCACATACCATTGACTTTATACTTTCAAGTGTTTGAACTGCAGGTCCAAAACTACATGTCTTTCATATGAAACTAATTTTACTTGAATTGTTTCTCCAAACTTAAGATCCTCATATATATTTTATGTTATCATAGATGTAGTCGACGAACAATTTATATCGATTCCAAAGATCTTTTCATTCATTTTAGGTATCTGAATCTCTCTTCAGGTTTATGAAGTATTATGTCACGTGATCTTCTAGATCACTTGCCTCCTTATTATGATTATTTTGATCATTTGCTCATTTTCTTTATCAAGAATCTTATTTGAAACCGATTTGTCTATACAGTTTAAGTGTATCATAGACTTTGTCCTTCTAGGACTTATTCTAATAGGAGCATTTACAGTGAGAATATAGTTACTATCTTTGGGTCCGTAAATGCGTATGGCATGTTTTGCAATATATTGCAGATGAATTATCTTTTTATAAACTTCAAGTTCATATTATCTTATTCGAGGATCTAAATGTAGAAATGATAATTCATTCCACATAACATTTTCTCAACTGTTTATCCTTTCTCCCCCTCATGTTAGAAAAACTAACTTGCTTCCTCAACTTTAAAAATCCACCTTTGTATATTATGGTATTAATCAAATATACACCGCACATAAATAATAATAATAAGATGGAATTATTTGGTTCCTGGCCCTAAACCACTTGTGAGAGGAGAATGTAATATACTTTCGTATATAACATATATCAAACTGATATAGATAACTTTGTTCTTATAAGAAATAGTATAAATATTAAGGGAGGAACTCAATATTATTTTGCTAAACCAATTATGATGTAAACCAACTTATCAAGATGAACTGTCTTGAATAGAAAATCTAGAAATTATGCTCTAAATTAAATTATTGAGCAAGTTACCTCGCAAACACAAGGTTGCAGGTTAATAATAATCCCACATGTAACCATCTCATAGATGTATATTATGTGGTATACATGGCAGGTGAATGGACCCATATTCACCTTTGATATTTCCAGCATTCATGGGATTCAATCCCAATTTTAGTTGGTCTATTAATTAATGAGAACAAACAACATAAGAGAATTCGTAAAGAATTTTGTAGTTCTTTAATATTTACCCATGTGAATTCTCTTTTATTTTAGCACATCATACTTAAATTAGCTTGGCTAAACCAATTATGCCAACTGAATAAATTATCAATATTGATAAACTTCAGGTTTACACCATGGTGTGTGCAATTATCAATAAATTTCAAGTTTATGATATGGGTTTTAAATCAATAAACTTCGAATTATCATTGTGTAGTACAAATTAGAGAATAAAGCGGGTAGCTTTGCTCATACATATTATCCCGCTATAAGCTGTAGTTTTAGAAGATATTAAATCTTTCTTCTATTTATAGTCTCAATATAACCAACCGCTTTCGCGAATACTTTAGAAACCGAATAAGTTTCTTTGAGACTTAGTATGACACAATACCTTATTGATAATCAATTTATTTCTCCAAAATAGTATAATTGGCTCTTCCAGAGCTCTCAATTAATTTTGTACTACCACATATTCATCAACATCCATATGGTAAATATCTCTTTCAAGCAGAAAATTATACTATTATGGTCATGGTCAAAATCATTATAGGCAAGATATGTTGCTTCTATTACTTTTGCCATGTAATAATCACGTTGTCATAATATTTTGGCATAATCACAATAGGTACATGATCAATGATCATTCATGCCATAATAATAAAATTATTTTCTTATTTCATCTCAAACCCAATTCTAGAGGTGAGTGTGGTATATTCACTATTACTAGCACGTTCATATTCTTCCAAAAATGAATATGTATTCATAAATTATATGTTGTTACATTCACACCATGAATGGATTATAATCATCTATATGTGCTTTACAAAATCTCATGTCAAATCGAAGACAAATATTACTTTCACAAAGTGAAATATTATGCTGAGAATCCTAATTATTCTCATTACCACAATGATGACGATTATAATTTCATCTATTGCCACGTCCACATCCATTGATACCTTCACGGTAATAATTTTATCTTCTTTCAGACTTATTACATATTACTACCACATTCTCTTAAGGGAACGAGAATGAAGCAAATTCAATGGTACGCGTTTCCACTTCTTGTGCTCATAATCATACATAAATTTGATCATGGCAAGACATAGAAATTTTGACCAATTCGGGTGGTTATAATGTCATGCCCCAAAATGGGGTGGGATGTGATTGGCACTCAATCCTTACCACTCGTTGAGTGAACCCTGTACTATTTGTATCAAACTTCGAGTTCAATAGCAAAGAAACTAACATGCTTAAATATTAATTCTAATCAAATTGCAGTTCTTAAGATGACTGATAAAATATAATAAATAAAGGATAAATCCCAAAATATTTTAATACTGACCCACTAACAAGTCATGAGCCTCTAGAATCTGAAAAGAAAAATTTAAAATACATAGCTTACGGGGGGGATCCCCCGAAAATAAAATAAACGTAAAAACAAAGTTATAAATAATAGTCTGAAAAGGGTCCGCTACCGCTGGGATGAATCAACGGAGTCTGTTAACTAAATCTACAATATCTCCTCTAGCCACGTGCCTTATTACCTGCGTCCTCAATACCTGCCACACGACGTAGCAGGCCCAAACGGGCTAAGTACCACCAAAGGATACACAGTAAGTCTCATAGGCTACCACCTAAAAAGGTGGAGCGAGACCTTCTGAAAAATATAAGAAAGTAAAGGGATATACGGAAAATCATATAAATCATATAAAATTTTACAACCAAGTAATAATCTGGAAACTAAAACTGTAAGCTAAATTGTAAGCTAAAACTAAAACTTAACGTAGAAATTAAGCCCATAACTGATATTTGAAATAGAAACTGAGTTATATATATCTTAAGATATAACTTTGCAAAGTTAATTGTTACGCATAATGGCGCTGCGTATGTGAGCATCTGGGAATACGTACGGGGAAGTGTCGGCCTATCTTCCCAACAAACAGTTTCCACCTGCGAGCGTGGGGCAGGTAACCCTGACATCATGACACTCGCGCTGGGGAAGGTTGGCCACTTCTCCCTACTGAATGTGAATATCACAATTAAAGGCACATAACAATTGGTAATACACAAAAGCATGTATTCATGTCACATATAATGTCGTACTGAATAAGAATAAGTGAAATGAGCATTAGATCACGAGAAGATATGACTTAGCTTTAGCTAACATATGGAGCACAAGGGTTATAATGGAATTCCCTACTAGGAAAGTAAACCTCAACTCACCTTAAAACTTTAGCTGCAATACGTCTCTTCAAGTTTTTCGAGTATTCGACAATGCGAAATCTATAATAATAGGTTTAACCATGTCAATTCATAAGCTATGAAGTCTTACTTGTTGTTACTTAGCTATAAATCTAGAAACTCTCACCTCACTGATTCAAGTAAAGTTTTCAACTAAATATTTTCATTCTTTCAAAAAGGTATATAGATGACGAGGCTATGAATTCAAGTAAACTGAATTTACAAAAAGATAAAGTGACCTCGTTATAAATCCTTGGTTCTAGATCCATAACATCAATTATGTATTTTACAATTAAATACTAGATATGGAAGAATCTCTCACTTAATTTTGGCACTAATTAAAAGATAAACTTTTATCATATGGGCATTCAAAGAAAACTTCTCTGCCATGACTAGAAAATATGAACCTCAAAAGCTCTATCAACCTATTTCAATGAATACTTAAACTTACGTATAAAAATAATTTCATAGAATGAGAATTTAAGGGTTTTGATTAAATTTTCACCTAGCGATAATAACCATAGGAAATTTGGAAGAATTGAATACCTGGGTTTCGAAATGGCAAAGCAAAACCTTAAATTTTTTTATGGCTTTCTACGTTCTCTGTGTTGCCTAACTCATAAAGCAATTAAATTGCTTTGGTTTTCTTGCTAAGACCTCATTTTTCCCTCTTACTTATTCAGACAAAGACCTTTACCAATCCTTCTCACAGAAAAAAAAACTTTTACCCCTCTAATTCCCTTAGGCTTCGGTCCCACTAAGTCTCTTTTTCTTTTTCTCTTTTTGCTTTTTAATCATTGTAGTTGCTGCTTGCTATTATTAAGCAATATGTATTTAAAAGCTAGCGAAATGGGGCATTACATTCTCTCCCCCTTTGAAATATTCATCCTCGAATATCATATCACAGTTATTCATGAGTATAAAGAAAGATCTTAGGCCTTATGCCACTCTCACTATCTCTTAGGACCTCAAAATTTAGCTAACTCCTAAAATTTTCAAAAATTTCGGTAGAATTTCCTTTGTAACTGTAGTTATCCCAAAATTTTCAACCTATCAAAACCAATCGAACAATAACACTTTGCACCTCCATCTACTCAATCCAATAATATAAAAACATCAAGGCATACACATATACCCGCCAAAGCCATTTTACATCATTATAAGTACAAATATCACATAACTTGAAAATCTAAATATTTTAAAACTTAAATTGAATTATGTACCTGAAATCTCGAACAAATAAGGATACTTTTTCTTCATGACTTCCTCGGGATCCCACGTAGCTTCCTCAGCTGAGTGGTTGTTCTATATTACTTTCACTGAAGCAACATCTTTGGTTCGAAGTCTACGAACCTGCCTGTCTACTATAGCTACAGGGACCTCCTCATATGTCTGAGTATCATCTACCTCTATCTCATGTCTATCAAGTACATGACTCGGGTCGTGAAAGTACTGTCTCATCATGGACACATGAAAAACTGGATGCACAGAAGATAACTCTGAAGGTAAAGCTAGTCGATACGCCACAAGCCCAATCCTTTCAAGAATTGGATAAGGCCTTATATATCTTGGGCTAAGCTTCCCTTTTCTACCAAACCTCATGATACCCTTCATTGGAGACACCTTTAAAAATACATAGCCACCCTACAGGCGAACGACATCGCCTCCCATATAGGGCCTCGAATGGGGCCATTTGAATGCTTGCTTGATAATTGTTATTATATGCAAACTCAATCAAAGGTAGATGATCATCCCAGTTTCCTTTAAAATCAAGTACACAGGCTCGTAGCATATCTTCCAAAGTCTGAATTATTCTCTCGGCCTGTCCGTCCGTTTGAGGGTGAAAAGTTATACTCAGATTAACTTGGGTACCGAGATCTTCCTGAAAACTCTGCCATAACTAGGCAGTAAACTGTGCACCCATGTAAGCAATAATAGATATGGGAGAACCATGCAACCGAACAATCTCCTTTATGTATAATGATGCATATTGGGGTGCCGTGTAGGTTGTTTTGATTGGAAAAAAGTGAGCTGACTTAGTGAGTCGGTCTACTATGACCCAAATGGAGTCATGTTTCTTAAAAGTTCGTGGAAAGCCAACTACAAAATCCATATCTATTTGTTCCCATTTCCATTCTGGTATTTCAATGACTTGAGCTAAGCCACCTGGCCTCTGGTGTTAAGCTTTTACTTACTGATAGTTAAGGCATCGTGATACATAATCTGCAATATCTCGCTTCATATTATTCCACCAATAAACATCCCTCAAATCATGATATATTTTGGTAGAACCTGGATGTATTGAATATCTGGAGCTATGAGCTTCTACCATAATTGCCCTTCGAAGATCTTCTACATTAGGCACGCATAAGCGGCCATCAAGTCTCATCACACCATTCTCATCAAGTGCAAAATTCTTAATCTTGCCACTGAGGACACCTTCCTTGAGCTTAAGCAAGCTAGGGTCATCAAATTGTTTGGCTTTAACTTGCTCTACTAAAG
>AWOL01S0005431.1:229828-248459 GCA_000715115.1 Nicotiana otophora | reverse complement strand
AGCTTTTACTTGCTGACAGTTAAGGCACCGTGATACATAATCTGCAATATCTCGCTTCATATTATTCCACCAATAAACATCCCTCAAATCATGATATATTTTGGTAGAACCTGGATGTATTGAATATCTGGAGCTATGAGCTTCTACCATAATTGCCCTTCGAAGATCTTCTACATTAGGCACGCATAAGCGGCCATCAAGTCTCATCACACCATTCTCATCAAGTGCAAAATTCTTAATCTTGCCACTGAGGACACCTTCCTTGAGCTTAAGCAAGCTAGGGTCATCAAATTGTTTGGCTTTAACTTGCTCTACTAAAGTAGACTTAGCACTCATACTTGCTATCAACCTTCCATCATACTTCTCATCAAGACGAACCCCTTGGCTAGCTATTTGTTGGGCTTCCTTAACTATTGGATGTTCGGCCACACACAACCTGGTCAAACTCCCCATGGATCTTCTTCTCAGAGCATCAGCACCACATTCGCTTTGTCGGGATGGAAAAGGATATTACAATCATAATCTTTAAGCAACTCCAACCACTTGCGTTGTCTCAGATTCAACTCTTTCTGCTTGAATATATACTGCAAACTTTTGTGATCTGTATAAATGTCACATTGCTCTACATAAAGGTAGTGACGCCCTATTTTTAGACCAAAAATAACTGCTGCTAGCTCAAGATCGTGGGTAGAATAATTTCTCTCATGATTCTTTAACTGTCTAGAAGCATAAGAAATTACCTTGTCATTCTACATAAGAACACATCCTAATCCTACTCTTGAAGCATCACAATAGATCACAAATTTACCTGTAGGGGTAGGTAGAGTCAGGATTGGGGCTGTAGTTAACTTGTTCTTGAGTTCTTGAAAACTTTTCTCACAAGCTTCAAACCATTGAAACTTCACATTTTTCTGAGTTAACTTTGTCAATGGGGCAGCTACTGAAGAGAACCCTTCTACAAAACGACGGTAGTAACCTGCCAATTCTAGAAAACTGCGAATCTTTGTAGGGGTCGTCGGCCTAGGCCAACTCTTAACTACTTCTATTTTCTGTGGGTCTACTCTAATGCCTTCTTTCGAGACCACGTGTCCCAAAAATGTAACTGCATCGAGCCAAAATTCACAATTGGAAAATTTGGCATAAAGCTAACGGTCCTTGAGTATTTGAAAAATTGTTCTCAAGTGATTCTCATTCTCTTTTTGGCTACGGGAATATACCAAAATATCATCGATAAATACTATGACAAAGGTATCTAAGAAAGGCTTGAAACTCTGTTCATTAAGTCCATAAAGTTGCTGGTGTATTGGTTAACCCAAAGGACATCACTAAAACTTTATAGTGACCGTACCGAGTCCTGAAAGCTTTTTTCGGGATATCTGCTTCTGATGGTATCCCGATCTCAGATCTATTTTTGAGAAATACCTGGCACCCTGCAACTGATCAAATAAGTCATCTATCCTGGGCAGTGGATATTTATTTTTGATAGTAAACTTATTCAGCTAGCGGTAATCTATACACATCCGTAGGAAACCATCTTTTTTCTTCACGAACAACACTGGAGTACCCCAGGGTGAAACACTAGGTCGAATAAAATCCTTATCTAAGATGTCTTGTAATTGTTTCTTGAGTTCATTTAGCTCAGATGGAGCCATTCTGTAAGGAGGAATCGAGATTGGTTGAGTTCCTGGCAATGTGTCTATGCCAAACTTAATCTCCCTATCTGGTGATATTCCTGGGAGATCATCCGGGAACACATCTGAAAACTCTTTCACAATCGGTACTGATTCAAGCACTAGGGAGCCAACTTTCATATCCCGCACATGTTCTAGATACGCCAAACACTCGCTGCTCACTAGTTTTCTAGCCTTAAGATAAGAAATAAACTTACCCGCAGGCATACCCATTTCACCTCTAATTATAATTGGATCTTCCCTAATAAATGAGAATTTAACCGTCTTCACGTGGAAATCAACTGTAGCATGACAAGAAGATAACCAGTCCATGCCAGTTATGATGTCAAAGTCTACCATATCTAACAAGTTCAAACCGGCTAATGTTTCTCAGCCCTGAATTGTGATGATGCAGTTTCTGAATATATACTCAACTTTAACAGATTCCCCTATAGGTGTGGAAACCTTAAACGGAACCCCTAATTTTTCTGGTGTTTTTCCAAACTCGACACAAAAATAAGGAGACACATAGGAGAAAGTTGAGCCAGGATCAACTAATACATAAGCAAGGCGACCATAAACCGAGAGAATACCTGTAATAACTTTGTTAGATGCCTCAGCATTCTGCCTGTCTAGAACTGCGTAGAATCTGGCTGGTCCGCCTCCTCCCTGAGCTCCACGTCTATTGGCACCATGCTCAGTATGAGTATTAGATGCCCGAACTGGAGGAGATGCAACTATAGAATTACCCATAGATGTTGCATGTCTGGTTGGAGTTGTCCCTGGAGCTTGTCCAAGCAGTGGACAATCTCTCTTAATATGACCCGGATCATGTCAGTGGAAACAACCTTTCTGACCCAAAAGGCATTTCCCTAGGTGTCTTTTGCTGCACGAAGGACATATAGGACAGGAAAATCGAGGTTGGCCTTGACTAGTTGAACTTTGCCCCTGAGGGGCGTGACCCTTACTCTGCTGGCCGTGTCTGAGTGGAGCTGGATAAGGAGATGAGTGAGCCATTGGTTGAATATGAGCTGAATGATTCATGTTCTTTCCCCCAACTGAAAATCCACTATAAATACTTGTTCTTCTAGCCTTCTTGCTGTTATCTCTAGCTTCCCTGGCGATTTTATCAAAAGCCTCCTTACGCGTAGCGATATTGACAACCTGAAGATAAGTCTTGTCATCCTAATGTGAAGTAATATCTTTTGCCATATGTGGATTCAAGCCTTCAATGAACCTTCTCACTTTTTCTCTCTCTGTCGGTATCAAATTAGGTGCATACTCTTCCAATTTAGTAAATTCCATCTCATATTTATTCACTGACATAGTACCCTATTTAAGATGTTCGAACTGACGTCGGAGCTCATCCATCCGACTGCTAGGCAAAAACTTGGCCCTGAAAGCTTCTTTGAACTGGGGCTAAGTAAGTGGCGGTAATGTAGAATCTCCGGCCTTCTTGTAACCTCTCCACCATTGTCCTGCTGTACCCTTCAATCAAAACCCAATCAACTCTGTGGCTTGTGTTTCAAGACAACCCAAAGAAACAAATATTTCTTCTATCTCTTCCAAAAATAACATTGGTTCATTTGGTTTATCGGTACCATTATAAGTATGAGGGATTAATCTCAGAAAGGCATGTGGATCAATTTTTCCGTTAGTAACTGCACTGTCTGGGCAATATTTGCAGGGACACCTGGAGGTGGTACCTCGAGTGGAGCTTGAAAATCATCTCTTATAACCTCTTCATCTGAATCATGAGGGTCCTGAGGAGGAGCATGAACAGGTGCAGCCCGACCACCAGTCGGAGGGGCTAGGGACTCTAGAAAGTCCAAAATTATGTCAATTCGATTATCCTGCTGATGCGGTGGTACCCGATCATTAACAACCTGCTGAGCTGGATCTTGTGCTTGTCTTGTGTCCCTACCACGAGCCTGATTACCTCTGGCATTTTCACCTCTACCCCTAGCATTTTTACCTATACCCCTACCTCTGCCACGTCCTCTAACTGCAGCTAGTGCTATTAGTGCGGCTTGCACCTCTGGTATTGCTTCTTGATGATTAGCAGCTAGTATCTCAACATTGTTAGCAGCAGAGGATGAAGTTGATCTTGTTCTAACCATCTTGTTTGTGCTAAAATGAGAGATAAATGGGTGTTAGAATTCTGAAACGTTTAGCTCTAACGCACGATACATGAATCAAAGGAGAGAAAGAAAAAAAATTCCTAACATGTCATGCAGCCTCCCAAATATAAGTATGGTGCACAACATACGCATATTTGAGACACTTCTAGACACGGCTTATGACTCCCTAGAACTCCGTAAACCTGGCTGCTCTGATATCAACTTGTCATACCCCCAAACTGGGGTGGGACGTGATTGGCACTCAACCCTTACCACTCATTGACTGAACCCTGTACTATTTGTATCAAACTTCAAGTTCAATAGCAAAGAAATTAACATGCTTAAATATTAATTCTAATCAAATTGCAGTTCTTAAGCTGACTGATAAAATATAATAAATAAAGGATAAATTCCAAAATATTTTAATACTGACCCACTAATAAGTCATGAGCCTGTAGAATCTGAAGAAACAAATTAAAATACATAGCCTACGGGGGCATCCCCTAGAAATAAAATAAACGTAAAAAAAGTTATAAATAATAGTCTGAAAAGGGTTCGCTACCGCTGGGATGAATCAACGGAGTCTGTAAACTGAATCTAGAATATCTCCTCTAGCCACGTCCCTCGTTACCTACATCCTCAATACCTGCCACACAATGTAGCAGGCCCAAACGGGCCAAGTACCACCAAAGGATACACAGTAAGTCTCATAGGCTACCTCCTAAAAAAGCGGAGCGAGACCTTCTGAAAAATATAAAAAAGAAAAGGGATATACGAAAAATCGTATAAATCATATAAAATTTTACAACCAAGTAATAATCTGAAAACGGAAACAGTAAGCTAAATTGTAAGCTAAAACTAAAACTTAACGTATAAATTGAGCCCATAACTGATATCTAAAATTGAAACTGAGTTATATATATTTTAAGATATAACTTTACAAAGTTAATTGTTACGCATAATGGCCCTGCGTACGTGAGCATCTGGGAACACGTACGGGGGAGTGTCAGCCTATCTCCCCAACAAACAGTTGGCACCTGCGAGCGTGGGATAGGTAACCCTGACATTATGGCACTCGCGTTGGGGGAGGTTGGCCACTTCTCCCTACTGAATGTGAATATCACAATTAAAGGCACATAACAATTGGTAATACACATAAGCATGTATTCATGTCACATATAATGTCGTACTGAATAAGAATAAGTGAAATGAGCATTGGATCACTAGAAGACATGACTTAGCTTTAGCTAACATATGGAGCACAAGGGTTATAATGAAATTCCCTACTAGGAAAGTAAACCTCAACTCACCTTAAAGCTTTAGCTGCAATTCGTCTCTTCAAGTTTTTCGAGTATTCGACAACGCGAAATCTACAATAATAGGCTTAACCATATCAATTCATAAGCTATTAAGTCTTACTTGTTGTTACTTAACTATAAATCTAGAAACTCTCACCTCACTGATTCAAGTAAAGTTTTCAACTAAATATTTTCATTCTTCCACAAAGGTATATATATGATGAGGCCATGAATTCAAGTAAACTGATTTTACAAAAAGATAAAGTGACCTCATTATAAATCCTTGGTTCTAGACCCATAACATCAATTATGTATTCTACAATTAAATACTAGATATGGAAGAATCTCTCACTTAACTTTGGCACTAACTAAAAGATAAATGTTTATCATATGGGCATTTAAAGAAAACTTCTCTGCCATAACTAGAAACTATGAACCTCAAAAGCACTATCAACTTATTTCAATGAATACTTAAACTTACATATGAAAATAATTTCATAGAATGAGAATTTAAGAGTTTTGACTAAATTTTCACCTAGCGATAATAATCATAGGAAATTTGGAACAATTGAATACCTGAGTTTCGAGAATGGCAAATTGCAAAATCTTGAATTCTTTTATGGCTTTCTACGTTCTCTGTGTTGCCTAACTCCTAAAGCAATTAAATTGCTTTGGTTTTCTTGCTAAGACCTCATTTTTTCCTCTTTACCTTTTCACACAAAGACTTTTACCAACCCAAAAAATTTTACACCTCTAATTCCCTTAGGCTTCGGTCCCACTAAGTCTCTTTTTCTTTTTCTCTTTTTGCTTTTTAATCATTGTAGTTGCTACTTGCTATTATTAAGCAATATGTATTTAAAAGCTAGTGAAATGGGGCATTACATATAATTTCTCACTAATTCCATTAGAGTTATAATCAAAATTTATTGTCTTTACTTGTATTTAAAATCAAATTATAGAATGTCAAGAATTTAAAATAGAAAAATAAGGTAAAATACTTACCTTAAATATAGAATTTACTCCTGAAGGAAGTTGAGCAACATGTATGTATCGAAAGCCGGGTGACTAGCAGATGCCTAGTATATGAATATCAATGCATTCACGCAGGAGACTCACGCAAATTCCTATATCTTCTCTCCACGGGCGGCTTAATTTCTCAAACATTAGATAACTAATTAATAGTATATCTACAAATTAAAATAACCGCTCTCTAGTCAATTGGTTAGAGTCTCGTGCTGATAACGTGTTATAAAACAATAAGAGAATAAGATGAGTATTACAGAGAAAAGTAAAGAGAGTTTTCTTATTGATTTGGGATGATTTATAATAGAATAAAACCTCTCTATTTATGGTGAAAAGTGGCTTAGCCACCAAGTTACAAATCCTAAAATCTCTCTAAAATACACCTTAAATACAATTCTATTTATAACACTATTCAATTTATATAAATTTTTCACTCAATAAAGGTGTGTTTGGTTTGAAGGAAAATATTTCGAAAACGTTTTTTATTCACCAACCAAATAAAGAAAAATAAATGATAAAACCATTCATTTTCCATAAAAACATTTTCAAGAAAAATTACTTCGTACCAAACACACCGTAAGTGTTGGTATTTTTATTCTACCCTCTCTCTTTGTATTTTTTATTTATTTAATTTTTTCATTCCAAATGTCAGCACAATCAATACACGACGGGACACGCTACTTTTCCCTATCCCAATCATTATCTTCATCTTTACATGTCCCCCATTTCAGTATGCATATCCTATCCCCCGGCGCATTATAGCAACGAGCCGTGAAAACATGAAGCATCCAGTTGCAGAAGCAAACGAGGAGAGTCCATTCGGCTCACTGAGCCAATCCGAATTCTACTCTCACCACTCAGTAACTCACAACTCCGAATTCATCACCAATTCACGAGGCCTTAAGTTTTTCACTCAGTGGTGGACCCCACTCCCTCCGGCGAAAATCGTCGGCGTTGTCTGTGTCGTCCACGGCTTCACCGGCGAGTCCAGCTGGTTCGTTCAGCTCACTGCCGTTCACATAGCCAAACACGGATTCATCGTCTGCGCTATTGATCACCAAGGCCATGGATTCTCCGACGGCCTTGCCGCTCACATACCGGACCTAAATCTCGTCGTTAACGACTGTATTAGTTTCTTCGATTCGTTTCGGAATCTCCACGCGCCGCAGTCTCTGCCGTCGTTCCTCTACGCTGAGTCCCTCGGCGGCGCTATCGCGCTGCTAATCACTCTCCGGCAGGGTGATTCTGCTCCCCACCGACCGTTCGACGGTGTCGTTTTGAATGGAGCTATGTGTGGGATTAGCAATAAGTTTAAACCGGCGTGGCCTTTGGAGTATCTCCTTGATATTGCCGCTTTTTTGATCCCGACTTGGCCGGTAGTTCCCACTCGCGGCTCGTTGCCTATGGTTGCGTTCAAGGTAATGAGATAAAATCGCTTTTATTTAAATTTGAAATGAAATCCGTTGGTGTAAATTAGATATTCACGATTTTGTGACAAATAGTCTACAACAACTACATAAATAGTCTATCTATCTCAATATTTGATTAATTACTGAATTTTAAAAGGCTAATTTTTTTTTTTTTGAAAACTTGTAACTATATCATTTTTCAAACAAACTAAAAGTAAAATACGATAACATAAATTAGGACAAAGGAAGTGTATTTCTAAAATATGTAATTATATACTGTGAGTGGAAATGTTAATTTAAAACTATTTAATTAATAACATATATATATGAATTTTATTTTATTTTTTGAGAAATGTAATTTCAGTCAAGCATTTGAGCATTTCTCTTTTGTTGCCTTTTTCACATTTTGCTTTTTTTCTTTTTTTTGGTAATTCATGAAGGAGGAGTCATTGTAAAACTATTTAATTAACAACATACATATGATTTTATTTTCTTTCTAGTAATTAAATCATTTGAGCTTTTCGCTTATGTTGCATTTTTCATTTTTTGACCTTTTTGGTAATTCACCAAGGAGGAGTGGAAGAGGAAGCTGGCAATAGCCAGTCCAAAGAGGCCACTTATGAAGCCACGCGCAGCGACGGCGCGTGAGTTGATGAGGGTATGCAGGGAGTTACAGGGGAGATTCGAAGAAGTGAAGGTGCCATTTCTGATAGTACACGGCGGTGATGACGTCATTTGCGATCCAGCCTGTGCGGAGGAGCTGTATCGACGATCGATAAGTAATGACAAGACTTTGAATATATATCCGGGAATGTGGCATCAGCTGGTCGGCGAACCAGAGGAAAATGTGGAGAAAGTGTTCGGAGATGTTGTGGAGTGGCTTAGAACGAGAGCTGAGAAGACCACCGTGAACGGCGGCGCGTAGGGAAGTGTTTGAATGGAAGTTGGTTTGAATATTGTAGTTGAGGAGTGGTTGGTTAATTGTTAAAGATGTGCTGAGGTAGTTAAGAAAACAGCAAACGGTGTGATCCGTAACTCAAAAGGACCAAAAATAACTTTGTACAAGCATTATGCTGAACAATAACTGCTATTCAAGATGGGCTGCTACGATGGTAAGCACCCTCCACCTCCAACCAATAGGTTGTGAGTTTGAGTCACCCAAAGAGCAAAGTGGGTTGTTTTTGGAAGGAAGGATGTCGAGGGTCATTTGGAAACAGCCTCTCTACCTCAGGGTAGGGGTAAGGTCTGCGTACACATTACCCTCCCCAGACCCTACTAATGGGATTATACTGGGTTGTTGTTGTTGTAATAACTGCTATTCAACCTCAAACTAATTGAGGTCACGTGGCTTCATTTTAAACTTGTACCCAAATGCAATATTTAGGTTATTTAAGACTAAAACATAATCCGTCAATTCACTTTTAATCGTTCAATATTCTAAAAATAGATTTTTACTTTTACTTGTCACTTTTAGTATATCACGAGAAAATAATTTATTTTTCTGATTATACTCACAGTATTAATTACTCATTTTAAATTATTTTTTTAAATTTATTAACAATATATATCAATTAATATGGGTATCATGGTAAATTATGCATTTCATTTATTATTTTTTAAGAGATGTGCAAAGTATATAATAAACAAGTAAAAATGAACCGAGGAAGTAGTATATTTCCTTACTGGCATACAAATTTTCAACAAAACAAAAAGACTTTTTTCAAACTAATTCATAACTACACCTAATTGGTAAATGTTTATTTTTGTACTTTTTTTCTTTCCATTGTGCCATATTTTGTGTATGTTGCATGAACTTCTAAGAGATCGTAGTACTTTCAAGACAACTTAATTAGATAATGTTGGATTGACTTATTTTAAGTTTTTATTGATTGTTAAGTATTTTTCTAATTTTTGTGGTGTTTGGCAATAATAAAAAGTGCTTAAAAACACTTACTTTTAGGCATGAAAAATACAAGAATATGTCAAAAGCCAAAAGTTGGGTATACCAACTTATAACTTTTGGCTTTTAGCTTATAAACTACTTTTCAAAAGTCAATCAAAACACCCTCTGGTCAACGATGACGTTTTCTCATTTTATCTTCTAAGGGGTTGTTTGGTATAAGCAAAAATAATCCTGAAATAAAAATATAGTACCGCTTTATCCCTTGTTTGGTTACTAATTATGGGATAAGTTATCCCAAGATTAAAAATAGTACTAAAATAACTTATACTTGTCAAATGACGGAATAGTAATCTCAGAATAAAACTAAAATTGACAATTTCAGGATTAATACAGCTGCCAAACAATCAATAAGTAAATCTAAAATAATTAATTTCAATATAACTAATCATTGCATAACTAATCCTATCATAACTTTCATAACTTGTTTTCAAATCAAAAGACCCCGTAACTATGCTACTTACACCTTTTGCCAGGAAGCGATACAAGCATTGGCTGAATGTCTCATTTTTTCCCCGTTTAATCCTTCCATTAGAAAAAGAAAAACAAAGAGTAGAAGTTGAAATCAACCCACAAATATAAACTTGGTAAAAGCAGGTAGTCCAACTGTCGGATGCAGGTATAAATAAAGGTTGAAGAAGCTAAGGACGTAATATTACCATTCACAAGTACATGTTTATGCATTCAGAGTCTGCATAATTCTTCTCCTTAATCAGTAAAGGATGGCAGAAAGGACAGCCAAACAAAAGGAAAATCGAGCAAGCCAAAAAAGGTCTCTAGCTAACTAATTACAACAAGCCTAAGCTTGGATTTCCTATGTTCCCAGGAAGACTGAAGATCATTGACTGCCCATGAACAGGAACATATAATGCAACGAAATAATACCAAAATGAGCAAAATATTAGTCAAGCACCTACAGTTATAAATGTTAGAAAGAATATCATCCCTTACAGAATAAAAATCTCACCTTTACTGGTCTAAACAAGAACCCCGTAATCATTCTGTTGGGCAATGTCCTCTCTAGTTTCATGGGAGACCTGGGGAACAACGTCAATTGAAGCATGAGGCTTATCTTCTGCTACTTCACTGGAGAGCCGGCCATCTTCTTCAGCTAGATGATGGAAGTGTGATTCATCAAGTCCATTAGCATCTTCGCAAAGCTCCAAATCATCGACACTGTGAGCCACATGAGATATCCGACCGTGATCATCCTCACTTACTGTAATACATAAATCATCACTGCCCATGTGATATAGGTGAGAGTCATCTGCATCAAAAGTTGTAGCAGGTAACCGAGATTGTACAGGTATCCCTGCTGCATAATATTGCTCTATCTCTTCTTTCCGCTTACGTTTGCCCATCCCCTTCCTTCTTACTCTCTCCTTTCCACGTACTCTCTTTCCAACTTCACTTTGTGAGTTTGTTGCAACAACTACTGTACTTGCAATCTGATCCCTCAAGCATTCATAAGTAATATATCGGATTCTTGTGATAGATTGTAACTGTTGATCATCCATCCCATGAGTTGAAAGGGTGTCTGCTATAAGGGCAATCTCCCTCAGTGCAGCATTCTGCAACGACAAAAAAACAGATTGTAATGAAAAATTGGAGGTGCACTACGAAGTAAGGAGATAAGAGAGGATGTGGATAACAGAAATTGAAATTTTCTAAATTAGTTTACCATTCTTTGAAACTCAGATGAGATAGGCACAGGCCTCCCCACCAACTTCCTTGTAATTCTCAAATACCACTGCATGTATTCACTTTCCTCCACATCTTCCTCTGCCTCCACAATGTAGAGATGGCGATTCGACCATTCATTAAGCTCTGACTCCATTTTTGTCGAGAGATCTACACCACCATCAACTCCCCGGCTCTTCCTTTCCCACTTTTGTACCTCTTCAGGGACTGTCTGATGCATGCCAAACTGCCTTAGGCAACGATCCGGAAGGTGCCTTTCAGCCTTGTCATAACATATCAACATGGTCTTTGATCTCCCGAGAATGAGGCTGCGTAATATATGTTCTGGTATGACAGTGTGACTAATGTTTGAGTAAGGACACCAGTCAACCTGGACGAAAGCATAGAATTGTTCCATTTTCTTAAGCTCTCCAAGAGGTAAATGATTCAAGTCACATAAGAAGTTCTGAAAACTAACTTACGTCAGATGGCTTCATAGAGTCCAATGCTTTTCGGTAGAATGCCACATCACGGTTTGATGTTGGACTGCTTTGTTTACCTTTCCATCTAAGTACAAATGGGAAACATTCATGGATTGGATCATGATTAAGCTTTGGCCGACCAACATTGAGATGGTAGTAACTCCAGCACTACAAGAGAGGAAAAACTAATCACAGGAAGATTTAATATAAAGGTGAGCTACATTTTCTAATTACTTATCAAAGCATGACACAGCCAGGTCAGTTGTGTCCAGGAGGAAACCTTACAAAGGCAAAAAATTCCTAGCCTCATCATACCTGTAACAGTGTCAAACAGCCACTAATTGTGCTTTGAGACCTGAGGGAAGCATTCCCAAGCGCTCTGTACAAGAAGGATAAGGCTGCAGCACCCCAAGCATACTTGCCAGCTTCATCAAAATTTTCAAACAATGGAAGGTACATGACCGGTACTTTATTGCCAGTGGTAGTTGAAAAAATTGTGCTACCGACAAGGTAAAGAAGATAAGCACGTGTATGACGCTCAATATCTTCCATGGAAGCATCCTCAGGACACTGAGAGAAGGTCTCTTTCAACCAACTAAGCTTCACCATCCCACCACTCGTATATCCCGAGTCAGGTGCTTTCCCCAACAACCTGATACAGACTGCTTCACATGAAGTATATGTCACACCTATAACAGCTTCACCATCAACTGGTAGTCCAAGCAAGTAGGCGACATCCTCAAGGGTCACAGTCATTTCCCCAACAGTGAAATGGAATGTGTTAGTTTCTCTCCTCCATCTCTCAACTAGAGCAGAAATGAGTGGGTTATCCAAACTAATTGCCGGTATCATTCTTAAATAGCCAAATCCAGCCTTCTTAACCAACTCAATCTGTTTCTCTGTGAGCATCCACTGATCGAGCTTTGATGTGTGTTCATGGCACCTAAGAGCACTACGCTCCTGTCAACAGTCGGAACAAGTTATTTAATTCTTGTCTGGGTCACTGTTTTACAGTCAAGTATCAATTTCTAAAATTAAAAAAAAGGAGGAAGTTTATCTTAATGAATACCTGCCCTTCCCAAATAGCAGATGATACATGTTTATCTTGATCGTACAACACAGCATCATCAATAGGTCCAGGATTAGTTGCATAGTAGTCCACCATCACTGCTTATGACATATCTCTGAAACAAGACAAACTTAACATTACTATTAAGGAAGAACAAAATTAAGGTTTTCATTAAAATTTGTAATGCACCTTAACTACATTGTTTGAAACTAAGGGACGAAAGCTTTATATTTAGGAAGCATTTGAACAGAAACTAGTGGGATTTTCGTGAGCCGAGGATCTTTCGGAAACAGCCTCTCTATTCCCTCGGGGTAGGGGTAAAGGTTTGCGTACACACTACCCTTTCCAGACCCTCATTAGTGGGATTTTACTGGGTCGTTGTTGTTGAACAGAAACTAGTGATGGTAAGTCTAAAACGGGCATATAAATAAATTAATTAATTAATTAATTTATAAAAAAAAAAATAGGATAGGAAGATGGAAAAGAAGCCCCTATTCCTCCTTTTCCAAACCATGGTTAGAGATGTTAGAAACCTTGAAAGAACCCAGAATCTAAATCTTGTAAAACCAGCTAAGGATGCATCAAAAGCTAGACTACACAAGAAACTACTTCACAAGTTAAACAAGCATGAATCCACATCATAAGTGGTGAGACAAGTAACCAATGTACATTTATACAGATGAGCGACCCAGTGGCAGGAATCAAACCGTTCTTCATCTCAAACACCTTAGCCTTGAACAGGGGCGGCTCGACATAATATGGGGCCTAAGGCGAAAATAAAAAGGGAGGGCCTAATTTTTTTAATTTTTTTTTCTCTTATAATTTATCGAAATCTAAAGAAGTTATAATCAGTTTTAATTATTGCCAATGTCTAACCAATTTGTTTAATCTCTCTTGTGCTATCATGTTGAACTTTATTGATTTAATATTGAAAAACTTTTTCAACCGAGGCAACCGATACAGAAATTGTTAACGGTAATTGAATTAACACTTTTTACCTGATTGAGTTTGCCAATTAGAGTATTCTTCTACTTATACAGTTTCTCTTCGCACTTTTTAATTCTAAATATAAGTTGAAACAAATAATACTGTAGTAACTACTATGCTTCAAGAGTCATTCAATGTAATGACGTATTTTAATAGTTACTTATCAAAGTAGCTTGAAAAATGTCTACAAAAGCACTCAAAGAATTAAAAAAATTGCTCTAAACTAACATTGTAAGAAGATCGATTTAAGTTGGGACGAATTAAAGACGGGAAACAACTAGTAACTACAATTTAAGATGTGTAAAACTTTTAGACATAACTATTTTAACCAAATGATTTAAAAGCCGGCCCTGGCCTTGAAGTCCTGAGCAAGCTTAAGTAGCATATACAGCATTATTTACCTTAAAATAAAATGTAAAGTAAAAACTAGGTCCTGCTTTTTTTCCACTAAAATTACCAGTTCCTTGTTTTTTATTGTGAAATATCATCCTCAATCGGATGTAGAAATAATAAATTATTAAGGTTTCCTATTGTTCAGTGAGAAATGTGATATGTTTTGTAAATATATGTAAGTATTTTCAATTTATTGCACCAAGAAGGTGCTAATTCCTGTTCGGTGAGAAATTATCTTATGATGGACTCCAGAAAGTAGATTATGTTTATTTGAACTTTCCAATTCATCAGTCAGAGACCTAACTGCTTAAAAAAGTACCTAGAAGTGATTGGAACTTCATGAGTCCTGGTTAAGGAGATACGGATTACCATCCTCTTGTTGCCAATCACTAGGATTATTAACTAAATTCCTAACTAACAAGGAATGTGAGTATTGAAATAAAACAAAGTTTTGAATGCTTCCCGATTTCCATTTTGGAATTATGTAAGTCAAGGAAAAATGTAAAACTGAAGTTGCTTACCAGAAAATAAAAGATTATTAATCTCACATTATAGCAAAGAATTATAACAGCCCTTATTACGAAGTTAACTTATCTTCTTTTGTTTACAAAATCATTCCTGTTAGTGGTTTTTGCGGGAAGATACCTATGGATAAGGAAATTCCAAATAACTGTAGGATTTAAAGGTGACTAGAGAGGACATTGTCCAGAGAACTGTTATGTTACAACTTACAACGACAATACAACAACAACTATGCCTCAACCCAAAAGTAGTTGCAGTCGCTATGTGACTTCTCTATATCCATTCCACTCCACTTGGGTCCGTCTCATTTCACTACTCAAAATTTGACTTTAAGGACAAACTAGGATTTCTCTTAAATTAGGGATTATCTAAATCTCACATCTATCCTATAGTGTCAAACAATCACTAATATAACTAAAAAACACGTGTTAAACACTAGCCCTAATGTAAGAGCCTTAATCCCCACCGGTTAATATCATCTTATGGATACTTTGCTTCCACTGTATTCTGTTCTTCGCTGTTTTCACAAGAATTCTAAATAACGTAAAGTTACTTTATTCATATTCGTACTTGAAAATCACACTTTTACTAACACTTTCCTACTTGATTCTCTAACGGTGTGTTCACTGGTTAATCTTGGAGTTAATAGTGCAAAATTCAATGCAGAGTGCTACACTGTTTGCACTTAAACCAGACTTTGTTTTCTATCAGAAGTCCAACACAAATACATACTAAATGATGCTGTAACTATTTTCTAATGATTGAAATTGCCATCCCTTACATATGTTTTTGCTGATATCATGACTTCAATACAATGTTGCAAGCAGTGGCGGGGCCACATAGCTCCAAGGGGTGTGTATATACTATGTGTTGAATTCCCTCAACTTCTTCGTATATTTACTTCTCCAAATTTTGACACCCCTTAATGAAAATCATGGCTCTGCTACTGTTTGCAAACATCAAACTACTAATGCCATCAATAACTTTTGATCAATCAATCAATCATCTATGCGTCGGTCCTAAACAATTAGGATAAACCATACGAAATATGATAACTACCAATCAATCAATCAACTATTGCTCAGTCCCAAAATAGTTGGAGCCAATTATATGAATCACTAGATATATTACAAATTACCTCTAGTCCGAATGAAGAAAAAAATGTAAAAAAAGAACTTACAAATTACCAAATTTAATCTAATCCCAGTCCCTGAAATGACTAGGTAAAAGCCCAAAAGATCAACATACAAGAAAAAGGAAAAACTTAACTTTACGACAGGGAAGAAACCATATTGGCAAAGAGGAAAAGTAACAATTTTTAAAGCACAAAACACACACACACATGTATGTATGTATGTATGTATGTATGTATGTATATATATATATATAGAGAGAGAGAGAGAGAGAATGTACCAGTTAAACCAGTAAGCCAAGGCAATGGGCAATTAATGTATGTGTGTATCTCTGCGCGTGTGTGTATAGAGAGAGAGAGAGAGAGAGTGACAAAGAGAGAGATGAAGGGTTAATGGAGAAGAAGATCGCCGGAGAAGAGATCGACGGAGGTGGAGTTGAGAATCGGCGAGGCACAATTAGGAATACGGTGTCGTTAGGGTTAGGTTCTTTAAAAAACAAAAATAGCCTTATAGCAATTGGGGGAATTTGACAAAGTGTCGATAAGGTTTTGTTTGGACGTACATAGATTACACAACTCCTTGTTTGGAAAGATGGAAAAAGGAAAAAATGTAACAATCTTTTATCTGTTATAAAATAAAGACTATAAAAGAAATAAACTGAAGACAAGTATAGAGAGAGACTGATATTTTATTCAACTTTCAAAGTTATGTACATAATGAACTGAAAACTTTTCTATTTATAGAAGAAAGGAAGCAGCTGCAAGGCTTTTCTTTAGCTGCTTGTAAGCTATCTGCATGAGCTACTTGTAACCTGCTTGTTTAATAAGAAGCTGCTGCAAATCATTTCATTGAGCTGCTTGCAACCTGCCTGCATCAGCTGCTTATAGATAAACTTCAACAGAGTACTAAATGGATAATCTTCTTCGGGAAGATTATATATAGCGGAGTAATAAATGAACATCCACAATATAATTATTTTCATAACACTCCCCCTTGGATGTTCATTAAAAGGTATTGTGCCTCGTTAAAACCTTACTAGGAAAAACCCAGTAGAAAAAATCCTAGTGAAGGAAAAAGAGTACACATATTTAGTAATACGTATTTCTAGCTGCCTCATTAAAAACCTTATAAGGAAAACCCTGTGGGAAAAAATTTTACTAAGGAAAAAAGAGTACATCGCGTATTTTATTCCCCTTGATGAAAACTTTATTTCAAATACTTGAGTCTCCGCATTCCAATCTTGTATACCATCTTCTCAAAAGTTGAAGTTGGCAAAGATTTAGTGAATAAATCTGCGGATTGTCACTTGAACGGATTTGCTGCACATCAATGTCACCATTTTTCTGAAGATCGTGTGTGTAGAATAATTTTGGTGAAATGTGCTTCGTTCTATCTCCTTTTATAAATCCTCCCTTCAATTGGGCTATGCATGCAGCATTGTCTTCGTATAAAATTGTGGATTTTTTATCACACTCCAAACCACATTTTTCTTGAATAAAATGAATCACTGATCTCAACCATACGCATTCCCTACTTGCTTCATGAATAGCTATTATCTCAGCATGATTTGAAGAAGTAGCAACAATTGACTGCTTTGTGGAGCGCCATGATATGACAGTACCTCCACATGTAAACACGTACCCGGTTTGAGATCGAGCTTTATGGGGATCAGATAAATAACCTGCATCTACATAACCAACAAGATCTGCACTACCTTTGTTAGAATAAAACAAACCCATATCAAGAGTTTCCTTTAAATATCGCAAAATATGCTTAATCCCATTCCAATGTCTCCGAGTAGGAGAAGAGCTATATCTTGCTAGTAAATTAACATGAAATGCTATGTCAGGCCTTGTAGCATTAGCAAGATACATAAGTGCACCAATTGCACTGAGATAAGGTGTTTCAGGATCAAGAGTTCCTCATCCTCTTCTGGAAGTCGGAACGGGTCCTTATTCACTTCAAGTGATCGAACAACCATTTGTCCATGTAAAAGCGTTTTAAGACCCTTTCTGTATAAGCAGATTGATGCATAAAGATCACGTTTGCTAAATGTTCAATTTGCAATCCAAAACAAAGTTTTGTTTTTCCAAGATCTTTCATCTCAAATTCTTTCTTAAGATATTCAATTGCCTTTTGGAGCTCTTATGGAGTTCCAACAAGATTTATGTCATCAACATAAACAGCAAGTATAACAAATTCTGATGTCACTTTCTTTAAAAAAACACATGGACAAATAACATCATTTATGTAACCCTCTTTCAGTAAATATTCACTGAGGCGATTATACCACATGCGCCCAGATTGCTTTAAACCATACAAAGATCTTTGTAATCTGATTGAATACATTTCCCGAGATTTCGAATATGCTTCAGGCATTTTAAATCCTTCAGGGATTTTCATGTAAATCTCATTATCAAGTGACCCGTACAGATAAGTTGTAACCACATTCATCATATGTATTTCAAGTCTTTCACGTAAGTCTAAACTGATGAGATATCGAAATGTTATGACATCCATAACTGGTGAATATGTTTCTTCATAATCGACTCCAGGTCGTTGTGAGAATCCTTGTGCGACAAGGCGAGCCTTGTATCTTTCAACTTCAGTTTGGTCATTAATTTTTCGCACAAAAACCCATTTATGACCAACTGGTTTTATACCAGCAGGTGTTTGGACTACTGGTCCAAAGACCTCTCTTTTAGCAAGTGCGTTCAATTCTGATTGAATTGCCCCTTGCCATTTTGGCCAATCAGATCTTTGTTGATATTCTTCGACAGATCGGGGTTCATAATCCTTACTATCTTGCATAATATTAAGTGCAACATTATATACAAAAATATTATCCACCACTATTTCAGATCGATTTAAATTAATCCCATCAC
>AWOL01S0005431.1:147902-228653 GCA_000715115.1 Nicotiana otophora | reverse complement strand
CTTCAGGGAGGCTTGATACAGCTCAACCAGGTGCTTTGGCGTATGACATGTACGTGACCAGTGCCCTTTTCCTCCACATCTATAGGATGCATTTTCTGGCTTTGCTTCTTACACTGCTTCATGCTTTTGTTCCTTCCTTTTCCACTGCTGGTGGTGAGGAGGGTTCTTTGGTGCATTGTTATTACCACGATTAGAGTTTCCTCTCCGACCACGGCCATGACCACGACTGGGGCCACGTCCTCTTCCACGCTTAGCTTTGTGAAAGTTCGTCTCATTCACTTTAGGGAATGGACAAGAACCAGTAGGTCGGCTTTCATGGTTTTTCATTAACAGCCCATTATATTGCTCGGCTACAAGAAGATGTGAGATAAGTTCAGAATACTTTTTAAATCCCATCTCTCGTTATTGCTGCCGCAGGAGCATATTTGAGGCATGAAAAGTGGTGAAAGTTTTCTCCAACATATCATGATCAGTAATATTATCACCACATAGTTTCAATTGGGAAATAATTCTGAACATAGCAGAATTATACTCACTGATAGATTTAAAATCTTGTAGCCTTAGATGAGTCCAATCATAACGTGCCTGTGGAAGAACGACCATCTTCAGGTGGTCATATCTATCTTTCAAATTATTCCACAGTATGACTGGATCTTTAACAGTAAGATATTCCATTTTCAGGCCCTCATCAAGGTGATGGCGTAGGAATATCATTGCTTTGGCACGGTCTTGATTTGATACCTAATTTTTATCTTTGATGGTGTCTGCCAGACCCACCACATCAAGATAAATTTCGGCATCAAGCACCCAAGACATGTAGATTTTGCCCGATATATCTAGGGCTACAAACTCAAGTTTAGAAAGATTTGACATTATTTAGAAAAAAAAAATTCGTACCTCTGATACTTTCAAAGTATTTTCTCGAGATGGCAGAGTCTCGTGATGATAACGTGTTATAAAATAAAGACTATAAAAGAAATAAATTGAAGACAAGTATAGAGAGAGACTGATATTTTATTCAACTTTCAAAGTTATGTACATAATGAACTGAAAACTCTTCTATTTATAGAAGAAAGGAAGCAGCTGCGAGGCTTTTCAGGAAGCAGCTGCAAGGCTTTTCTTTAGCTGCTTGTAAGCTGTCTGCATGAGCTGCTTGCAACCTGCCTGTTTAATAAGAAGCTGCTGCAAATCATTTCATTGAGCTGCTTGCAACCTGCGTGCATCAGCTGCTTGCAAACCTGCCTGCATCAGTGCTTGTAGATAAACTTCAACAGAGTACTAAATGGATAATCTTCTTCGGGAAGATTTTCTATAGCGCTGTAATAAATGAACATCCACAATATAATTATTTTCATAACATTATCATTAATTTCATAAAGTAAAGGACGATTTCTTCTAAATCCTAACATATTTAATTTAATAGTTAATGTCACAAAAAAATAATTTTAGATTATTATAGACTTTAGCACATAAGAGTGTTGATGGTAAGTTATAATCTTGGGTTTTAGTCGCTTATTGCACTCTAATTTACATCACTTTAATTGAGTTGGAGCTTTAATCGCTAGTGTTTTGCACTAATTGTGTATTTTATGCTTTGTAGGAGTAATTTCGATCTATGTAGATGTTGTTGAATGAATTCATGTTATTTTAGAGTTTTGAAGTCTGAGTAAAAGCCCAAGGATTAAGTTGGGATTGTGTTCGGGGATCAACGGATGATAGTGCACTTTTAGAACGCAACGAAGAATCGAGTAGGCATACTGCACATTGTCCAGTAAAATACACATAACTTTTAGCTCAGAAATCTGTTTGGGCTCCAAAATATATAGTTGGAAAGTTATTTAAAAGGTCTACAACTTTCAAGTTTTACACTTTCCCAAATTCTCAATTGATACAACCCAGGTACGTGATCGCGTACTAAGTACGCATTTGGGGCAGAACGGTGTGCAAAATGCGCGAGCAAGTCCCCAGGTGCGCGATCGCGTATGTTCTATCCGGGAAGAGTCCTATTTCGCTAAGAAAAGGTAGTTTTGTTCGTTTTTGTTTTCGGGGCAGATTAAATACCCCAAAACACCATTTTAGAAGCACTTTTGACATACCTTAGACCTAGGGAAGCTAATGAGAAGAGGGAGAAGCAAGAGCACAAGGATTTCATCCTTCCTTCCTCACTCAAATCCGGGTTTGGATTGTATTTATGTTTTCCTCTACTTTTATTTTATTGGTTCCACTCAAAAACCAAACCAATCACCCCACACTTTAACTTTTACAAAGTTCATAATAATTCAAGTGCTCATTCGAGATGAAAAGGTTCAAATAGATGGTTAATTCAAATAATTGGGTAAGGCTTGTAGTGTGGTGGTTGCCAAAGAAACAGTATTACAGTCTCAAAGGGGTTTACTATGTTACATAACTTTTAGGTGGGTAAACTATATATATCTGGCTTAACAAAGAAATGCCTATATCATTTCTCAGACTGAACAAGACTGTTATTTCGCTTTGCACACACACAGGGCAAGTTCTAGACATCAAATGCAATGCACAGAATACATACAAAACTCACACATGCATGGCACATAATTAACTCAGGATTGGTTTCATCGCGACACTCCAGTCAAAGCAGCTAAGCAAAATTAGGAATCTACGATTTAAGGTACTTATGCGAGAGTCAAAACCCGAGCCTAAGCATCACAACCTTAGTACTAACTATTCTCAAGGCATAACAAAGCTAAAAGATATTGCTACAATTAAATGCATAGCTTCGTGGTTCCTACTCCTAAAAATTAAAACTAACTACGCCCGGTTCAACTAAAAGCCCCTGGAAAAGAACTGCGGTCCAAAGAAAAACCAAGGGGGAATTACTACACTACCTGCACACAACAAAATAAAATCTTTTGGTATTTTCTTTTGACTTACTTCTCTCAAGAAAACCGTTTGGGAGATCCATCGTCGGGATGAGTCCAACTCAATTTAAAGATTTGTTTTCTTTAGCCAAATCAATTACTAAACTACTAAAAACACATACTAACACAATTAACATTAAATAACTAAATGACTAAAATTAACCATGTACAAGTCCCCACCCCACACTTAGATCATGCAATGTCCTCAGTGCATGCACAAAATGACAAAACACGAAAAATGAGTAGGGTGTGAAGAAACTCCCTGATCAAGCAACCTCTTCATCCTCTGAAGCTCTCCACTCCTCATCATGTTCGTCCTTCTCATCATCATCATCTACCTCACCATCTGACTGCTCTAGATCAGCTTCAGACTACTCCGGTGTGTTGATATCCTCATCATTGGGTAGTCTGTATCCATCTCCTAACCTAACCAGCTGCTGGACATGAGCATTGAGCGGGTACCAGTGCTCCAATTCAGTCCTCTCCTCAGATGTGGCCTGTCGACCTCCTATCCTGAGCTGCAAATCCATCATCCCATAGAGATGGGCCATAAAACTATCATCCCGAGCGTTGCGCTCAGTACTTATCAACGAAGTCATGGCAGTCTCTTCTTTCAGTCGGAGGCTAGTGATGTCCGTTTGTTGTAGGGGCTGATCAATGGTGTGGTCAAACTCTGGTTCCTCATCAACCTCCTCGTGTCTTAAGTACTGAGTTAGAAAATCGGCAAATGGCATTCGATCGATCTTTTTACTCGTTCTGACTACAGACATCTTGTAGCAGATCAGATGACCCACATTTACCCTTTGACCCATCATGAGGAAGTAGAGTACACATGTCCTATCACGGCTAATGAGTGTGTCATGATTGCACGGTAGGAGCCGTGCATTTATCAGTTTAAGAACACTTAAGCCTCCGCCCTCATCTTCTTTTTGGGTAACCTCTTGTGCCGATTAGTTATCTTATCCCGGACCCATGCTGCCGTAAAATCGGCACCACAAAGCATGTGTCTCAACTATTTGTATGTAGGCCGGCGAATGAAGTGGTCTAATGGCTCCACAAGAATATCCGGAGCACCCAAAAAGTTATATATGGCCGTGGGTGAGAAATCTATCAATCGTTCACGAATCGGCACCAGCTGTTCAGTACTCTGCGGATCAAACCCTGCATAAAATTCTTGGACTAAGTTGAGATTAATGTTCCCTGTGTTCTTGAATACATAGCTTAACCCCATATCCTGAATGCCCCTCCAAATTGCCTGATACTTCGCTTTCAAGTTGCGTTCATTAATAGCTGCTTCCGGGTGTACATGTTTAGACCTACAACGCCTGTACCAATCCTTAGTGTGCGGTGGTATGCTGTTGATGCCAAACTCCCTTTGGCCTTGTGGTTGTTGACGCATAGCTGCTATAGCTGACACAACTTGTACTCCACTTAGATTGGAGGTAGCTCCACCTCCCCTCCCCCCCTCCTTCTCTTCTTTGGGGGAGGTGCTGAGGTCGCTGTTACTTTAGCTGGCGTAGTGGAAGTAGCCTTGGCTTTTCCGGTGTCTTTTCTGGGAGGCATCGTTGTTCCTTTGAAGCTTTTGAGTGGAAGAAGTTGCCTGAGAATTTCTGATTAGTGTGAAAGAATAGCAAGACTAAACTTGACTTCAATGGGGATGAGGGATACCACTATGGCAATGTGTTGTTGAGTGTTTGTGGGTGAGGGCAATTCAAGTTCCTTTGGTTGAGAGCAACATTGATGAGAAGATGTGTGTGTTTGTGAATTGCTTTTCTAAAGCTTGATATGTTTTTGGTTTAAGTGAGGTTAGGTTTGTGTGTATTGTGTTCAGTGTTTAAGGGAGGTGTAATGTGAGGAGGTTCGACTAAAATAACGTGAGCTGGGCCGAAATAACTTACCTGGCGTTGCCTGGCCCAGTACCTTGTGTTAGCCAGGCGTCGCCAGCCTAAGGCCAAAAAGACCCTGGCGTTAGCCAGGTGTCGCCAGCCTAAGGCCAAGCAGATCCTAGCGTTAGCCAGGCGTCACCAGTCTAAAGCCAGGCAGACCCTGGCGTTAGCCAGGCTTCACTAGCCCCAACGCCTGTTGTCTGTCAGGTGATGCTGAAACCCTGTTTGACTTGCCCAACTCGCTTGCAAACTTGTTAGTACCTAACAACAAAACCAAAACAATGAAAAATTCTAACTACACTAAAAATCAACTACGAATTGGGTTGCCTCCCAAGAGCGCCTGATTTAACGTCATGGCACGACGTATATAATGGCACTTAAGGCTCGCTTAACCTTGGTGGCTCGAGCAAATGAGTCACCAACACTACCTTCATATCTTCCATGCCCAAATAATGTTTTAACCTATGCCCATTGACTCTAAACATGCGAGAGTCATTTGATGCAACAATCTCTATGGCTACGGTGGGGTGAATCTCCACCACACTAAATGGTCCCGACCATCGTGACTTTAACTTACCCGGGAATAACCTCAACCTCGAGTTGTATAGCAATACCTTATCTCCAGGTTTAAAACTCCGCTCAAGAATATTTTTATCATGCATTATTTTTATTCTCTCTTTGTATAATCTTGTGCTCTCAAAAGCGTGGTAACGAAATTCATCAAGCTCGTGCAGCTCTGTGACTCTACTTGTGCCCGCAGATTCTATATCAAGATTCAACTGTCGTAGTGCCCATAAAGCTCTATGCTCCAACTCCACTGGTAGGTGACATGCCTTCCCAAATTCCAATTTATATGGCATCATACCAATCGGAGTTTTGAAAGCTATACGATAGGCCCAGAGTGCATCATCTAACTTTCTTGCCTAATCCGTTCTTGTAGCATTCACAGTCTTTGTCAAAACACTCTTTATCTCTCTATTCGACACTTCTACTTGCCCACTCGTTTGAGGTTGATATGGGGTGGCAACTTTGTGACGTACACCATACTTTTCTAACATCTTTGCGAAGGCTTGATTACAGAAGTGAGTACCTCCATCACTGAATATCGCCCTTGGGATGCCAAATCGGGTGAATATATTCTTTCTCAAAAAGCTAATTACTACCTTAACATCATTTGTCGGGAGCGCTGCAGCCTACACCCATTTCGACACGTAGTCCACAGCTACGAGTATGTATTTGTTGCTATATGAGCTGACGAAAGGCCCCATGAAATCGATTCCCCACACGTCAAACACTTCTACCTATTGAATTGGGTTCATAGGCATCTCATGTCGACGGAAAATATTCCCAGTTCGTTGGCATTCATCACAACCTTTCACCCATAAGTGTGCATCCTCGAACAATGTCGGCCAGTAGAAGCCTAATTCCAGCACTTTCGGGCCGGTCCTTACTCCTCCGAAGTGGCCACCATATGGTGATGCATGACAAGCCTGCAAAACAGAAGATTGATCTATCTCGGGGATACATCTCCGGATCATGTTACCAACACAAATTCTGAACAGGTAAGGCTCATCCCAATAATACATGTGACAGTCACGAAAGAACTTTTTCTTTTGAACAGAGGAAAGATCATAGGGGATAATACCGCTTGCCAGGTAGTTTGCAATGTCTGCATACCATGGCGCTTCCTCCAATATCACTGCTAGCAATTATTTATCTGGGAATGTCTTAGTTATATCTTCTACCTCGACTTTCTTTTCAGCTCCCTCCAATCTTGAAAGATAGTCTGCCACTTGGTTCTCTGCCCCTTTTCTATCGCAGATCTCCAAATCACATTCTTGTAGCAAAAGAACCCAACGGATCAAGCGTGGATTTGACTCCTTCTATGTTATCAGGTACCTAAGTGCTGCATGGTCAGTATAAACAATCACTTTTGAACCAATCAAATATGACCTGAATTTGTCGAATACAAACACTACAACCAACATCTCTTTCTCAGTCACGGTGTAATTGAGTTGTGCACCGCTCAGCGTTCTGCTTACATAGTAAATTGGGTGCACCAGTTTGTCCTTCCGCTGACCTATGACTGCTCCTATAGCATAGTCACTTGCATCACACATGAGCTCAAATGGTTGCTCCCAGTTGGGTGTAATGATTGATTGGTGCAGTCACCAGTCGCCTTTTTAGCTCCTCAAAGGCTAACCTGCAGTCATCAGAAAACACAAAAGAATGATCCTTTTCAAGGAGTTTACATAAGGGGTTAGCAATTTTTGAGAAATCCTTTATAAATCGCCTGTAGAACCCGGCGTGTCCAAGGAAACTTCTTACTGCCTTAACTGAAGTGGGTGGTGGCAACTTCTCAATCACCTCAACCTTAGCACGGTCAACTTCAATACCCTTACTGGACACTCGATGCCCCAGTACTATACCTTTTTGTACTATAAAATGGCACTTCTCCTAGTTCAACACAAAATTTGTCTCCACACACCTTTTTAACACTCTTCTTAAATTGTGTAGACAGTCTTCAAACGAATCCCCTACCACAGAGAAATCATCCATAAAGACTTCCATAATATCTTCAACCATGTCAGTAAAAATGGCTAACACACACCTCTGAAAGGTGGTCGGTGCATTGTATAGGCCAAACGACATTCTCCGAAAGGCAAAGATGCCATACGGGCAAGTGAATGATGTCTTCTCTCTATCCTCGGTGGTCGTCGAAATCTGATTGTACCCCGAATACCCATCCAAAAAATAGAAGTGAGACCTCCTTTCCAGTCTATCCAACATTTGGTCAATGAATAGTAAAGGAAATGGTCTTTCCGGGTGGCTGTGTTCAGTTTTCTATAATCCATACAAATTCGCCAACCCGTAACTGTACGAGTTGAGATCAACTCATNCCAGTCTATCCAACATTTGGTCAATGAATGGTAAAGGAAAATGGTCTTTCCGGGTGGCTGTGTTCAGTTTTCTATAATCCATACAAATTCGCCAACCCGTAACTGTACGAGTTGAGATCAACTCATTATTCTCATTGGGCACTACAGTCATTCCACCCTTCTTTGGCACACACTGAACTGGGCTAACCCAATTACTGTCAGAGATTGGGAAGATGATTCCCGCATCTAACTACTTGATCACTTCTTTCTTCACCACTTCTTTCATGTTGGGGTTCACCCTTCTTTGATGTTCTTTGGAAGGTTTGTGCCCATCTTCCAATAGAATCTAATACATACAAAATGTCAGGCTGATCTCCTTAATATCTGCAATGGTCCAGTCAATTGCAGTCTTGCATTCCATTAACACTTGCAAAAGTTGTTCTTTTTGCACATCTAACAAACTGGATGAGATAATAATAGGTAAAGTGAATTTAGGTCCCAATAAAGCGTACCTGAGGTGAAAAGGTAAATGTTTTAGTTCCAACTGTGGTGGCTCTTCAATTGACGGCTTAGCTGGAGGTGTATTTCTTTCTTCCAAGTGTAAGGGCTCGAATTCGAGCTCTATTTTCCAGTACCCTCGCCCTTCAAGGGCCAAAACCCACTCTGTAAAGTTTTCACCATTCATTTCTTCTAAGTTCATAAGACATGTTGCTAGAGGGTCTTTTGCATTCAGAGTCTTATCTTCCTCCTCCAAGATCACATCCACAGCTTCTATCAGAGAGCAGTTAGCAAACTCACTAGGTCACCGCATAGATTTTTGCACATTGAACGTTATCTCTTCATCGTTAAATCTCATCTTTAGCTCTCTAGTTTCACAATCAATTAGGGCTCTCCCAGTGGCCAAGAATGGCCTTCCCAAAATTATGGGAATCTCCTCATCAACCCGACAGTCTAAAATGACAAAATCTGCTGGGAAAATAAACTTCCCCACCTATACTAATACATCATCAATGATACCAAAGGGCCTCTTCACTGTCCGGTCGGCCAGTTATAACAACATAGACGTGGGTATAGCTCTTCCAATGCCTAACCGTTTGTAGATAGTCAAGGGCATCAAGTTTATGCTTGCCCCCAAATCACAAAGTGCCTTAGCAAACGCATAGTTATCTATTGTGCATGGGATTATGAAACTCCCTGGATCAGATAACTTCTCAGCTATGGGTCTTGTCACAACAGCACTACATGTCTGAGTCAGTGTAACCGTGGCCAAGTCTTGAAAGTCGAACTTACGAGACATCAAGTCCTTCATCATTTTTGCATAACCAGGCATTTCCTTTAAGGCATCAATCAATGGAATGTTTACCTGAATTTGCTTCAACATCTCCAAGAATTTCTTATATTGCTCATCTTTTTGATATTTGGCCAATCTTTGGGGGAAGGGTGCTGGAGGCCGCTTCTTTAATGTGCTTTGATTTTGAAGCTGCTCTGGCACTGTTTCTGCTGCCTTCTCTTGCTCTGACTCAGTTTCCTTCGCGACTTCTTTTTCCTTGCTTGTTTCGGCTGGTGCATGTTGTATTATCACCTCTATTAACCCTGTTGAGTCATCTATCTCGATGGGTACATGCACAAGTGTTTCAGTAGGCCGGCTTTCACGAGCCATCTCTTGATCCAGATCTAGGTCTCTACCATTTCGTAGACTCACTGCCATAAGCTGTTTTAGGCCCTGTTCTTTTGGATTGACTTGTGTATCTGCAAGTAACACCCCTTGGGGACGATTGTTTAGGGCCATAGAAATCTGTCCTAATTGAATCTCAATACCCTTTTATTGCTGATTCATGTGAGTCTACCCTCTGTTGCATTTTTCTCGTGGACCCAATCAATTGTTGCAGTATTCCCTCAAGTTTAGTAAACCCATCCTCTGGTATCATAATCTGTTGTTGTTGAGGTTGTTGATAAGTCGGCTGCTGATTTTGCTGGATGTAGCCTTGTTGCCTTTGGTAAGGCGCAACTTGACCCATTGGTCGCATAGCTCCAGTATTGTTGTTGTTATTGTACTGCTGCTGTGCTGGTCTATATTGTTGATTATGTTGACCCCAATTCAAACCACCTTGCCTCTGTCCCCCATAGTTGGCTACATAATTCATATCTTCATGATATTGCTAGTTGTTACCTTCCGCACTCCACGAGCAAACATATGGTTGGTTATTGCATGGTGTACATAAGCCCCCATTAGTTATGTCAACTATGTGAACCTGCTACTTCTGGCCTGATTCATCAATCTTTTTGGTGAGGATACTCATTTGTGTCATTAGGGTGGCCACATTCTCAGCTATGGAGTTGTTTGGATCCAACGCCACTGAGTGAACTACCGGAGTGATCGTGGAAGTTCTAGTCATCCATCCTAAGTTTTGTGCCATCTTATCAAGTAGGATCTTGCATTCTGGGAATGTTTTACTCAGAAATGCTCCACCCGCTGAAGGCTGAAGCATTAACATTGGCCTTTAAGCTGTCAGCCAGTCCCATATAGAATCTCTGTCCCAACATCTGATCTGGGATACCATGATGTGGACACTTAACCAACATGCCCTTGAATCTCTTCCATGTTTCTTGTAGTGATTCTGTTGGTCTCTGCTTGTTGCTCAATATATCATCAATCTGTTGGGCAGTTTTATTTGGTAGGTAGAATTTGTTCAAAAATTGCTTAACTAATCCCTCCCAAGTAGTGATGGAATTTATGAGGAGCGAATTAAGCCAAGTTTGAGCTTCTCCTGTCAGCGAGAATGGGAACAACAAAAGCTTTATTGCGTCCGGTGTTACGTTGGGCTACCTTTGCGTTAAACATATTGACATGAAATTCTTCAGGTGTTGCTGCGGATCTTCAATGTGTGACCCAGAGAACAGTCCCTTGTTCTGCAACAAATGTAGCATGTTATTTGTGATTTGGAATGGTTCTGCTTGTATCTGAGGGACTGCAATTGCGGTTGCCAGATTGTTGTCGGTGGGTTGTGCCCAATTATATAATGTTGTTTATGGTACACGAGGCACAATACCCCGAATGTTTGGTTCATTCTCATTGTTTTTGTTATTTATTGGATTTTCTATTCCGTCAGCCATGTTTGGTTCGATTTGTTCTCTCGAGTTTCGTTGTTGTTTGCTTCTCTTGTTTGCACGATTTAGTGCCTTGAAAACTTTCTCAGGATCTGATATCGCTTCAAGCAATTCATCAGTTCTTGAGGAATTCCTAGGCATGTACCTGTAACACCCAAGACTACAAACGTTAAAATTTCAATGTATTTGGTTTAGAATGTGAAAACTTGACTACACTAAGAGTTCTAGCACTTCTTTTAACTGTAATTAATACTGTTAACTCTCTGAAAACGATGTCAAAATTTGATCATGCCCAACTATGCCTTATAAAAAGGACTAAGCGGTTGTTGCAAATATATTCCGGCTAATAAGTCCGGAGTCGAATCCCACAAGGAATTAACCTATCAAATACAGCTACTAGACTCGCACAAATTCACATAATCAATCTTCAGAAGGATTTAAGTAACAGATTGGTTTTTTTACTAACTAAATATTACGTAATTAAAATGTAATAATTAACAACTAACTACGAACGGGTTGTAAACAAGAATTGGAATGACCTAAGGTTGTGATTTCCCCCATTGTCGGAATCTTTTTTACTATATTTTCTACAAGTTTGCCTAAGTCTTCTCTACCGATCATGAGCACTCTAACTGTCGTAACTCTCTCCCGAGTAATTACCACAATTACTAGACATATTCTCCCGAATTACGCTAGCTAGCATTAAGCACAGCTCACTCAGATCGCACCAAGGTTTCGTTATCCCTAAACCCACCTTTAAACCTCCGTATTGATCCCTCATATACGTTTAGGAGCGATGTTGTTCAACAACTACCTAAATATGCACTCTCTCCCGAGTAATTACCACAATTACTAGACATATTCTCCCGAATTACGCTAGCTAGCATTAAGCACAGCTCACTCAGATCGCACCAAGGTTTCGTTATCCCTAAACCCACCTTTAAACCTCCGTATTGATCCCTCATATACGTTTAGGAGCGATGTTGTTCAACAACTACCTAAATATGCACTCTCTCCCGAGTAATTACCACAATTACTAGACATATTCTCCCGAATTACGCTAGCTAGCATTAAGCACAGCTCACTCAGATCGCACCAAGGTTTCGTTATCCCTAAACCCACCTTTAAACCTCCGTATTGATCCCTCATATACGTTTAGGAGCGATGTTGTTCAACAACTACCTAAATATGCACTCTCTCCCGAGTAATTACCACAATTACTAGACATATTCTCCCGAATTACGCTAGCTAGCATTAAGCACAGCTCACTCAGATCGCACCAAGGTTTCGTTATCCCTAAACCCACCTTTAAACCTCCGTATTGATCCCTCATATACGTTTAGGAGCGATGTTGTTCAACAACTACCTAAATATGCACTCTCTCCCGAGTAATTACCACAATTACTAGACATATTCTCCCGAATTACGCTAGCTAGCATTAAGCACAGCTCACTCAGATCGCACCAAGGTTTCGTTATCCCTAAACCCACCTTTAAACCTCCGTATTGATCCCTCATATACGTTTAGGAGCGATGTTGTTCAACAACTACCTAAATATGCACTCTCTCCCGAGTAATTACCACAATTACTAGACATATTCTCCCGAATTACGCTAGCTAGCATTAAGCACAGCTCACTCAGATCGCACCAAGGTTTCGTTATCCCTAAACCCACCTTTAAACCTCCGTATTGATCCCTCATATACGTTTAGGAGCGATGTTGTTCAACAACTACCTAAATATGCACTCTCTCCCGAGTAATTACCACAATTACTAGACATATTCTCCCGAATTACGCTAGCTAGCATTAAGCACAGCTCACTCAGATCGCACCAAGGTTTCGTTATCCCTAAACCCACCTTTAAACCTCCGTATTGATCCCTCATATACGTTTAGGAGCGATGTTGTTCAACAACTACCTAAATATGCACTCTCTCCCGAGTAATTACCACAATTACTAGACATATTCTCCCGAATTACGCTAGCTAGCATTAAGCACAGCTCACTCAGATCGCACCAAGGTTTCGTTATCCCTAAACCCACCTTTAAACCTCCGTATTGATCCCTCATATACGTTTAGGAGCGATGTTGTTCAACAACTACCTAAATATGCACTCTCTCCCGAGTAATACATACTAAATAGGCACAGCTAATTGAAGGCCCTTCAATTAACAACAAGAATAATATAGTTGAACAAATAGAGAAAATACTACAGCAAATTTATACTAACATAACAAGAAAATCATCCTTCAATAGGTTCCATCAAAACCATAGATTAGGAATTTAGCTACTCATACTTATAATAACAATATCCCAAATATTTTGCATAATTAAAATAGAGAGTAAAGATGAAAAGATGTAAAAATGATGATTCTAACTCCAAGGAGTGATTCCACAAGCTCTTCTTGCCTCTAGCTGCCAAAAGACGTCCTTCCAAGTGGTGTTTTAGGTCTATTTATATGTGTATAAGAAACCCTAAATGTGTGGGCCGAGTCCTAGTCAAACCCGGAATGAATTAAGTCTTCAAAACTCGGATTGGACCTGGCCTCATGCCGAGTCCTGGTCCAGCCTGGCCTTTGGCCGGCCTCACCAGGTCTCTCATTTTCATTGTTCTCGAGCACACCTTTGACGTTTAAGTATCCGTTTTGCTGTACTTTCATCTCCAATTCACCTACACATAAAATAGACTCCATTATACGTAAATAAAGTATAATTTATCATTAAAGCATGTAAAATGCAAGACACATAATATACAAAACTATGGAATTATAACCATACATCAATGGATTTGGTGTATTGATGGTTGTTTGTGGATTATAACTCTATTTTTATGTATTTGAATCGTTTTTGGAGGATTTAATTATTGCATCTATGTTCACTTGCTCTTGTTATCGAAAGAGGCATAACTTGTGATATATTTGCACTATATTGTTGATTGAGTTCATAGATTCTCCTAAGTAATCGAAGGAGGCTAGTTGAATCCTTGATTAAACCTAGTTAGGAGGATAATCGAAAGATGTTCTCCTAAAAACCAATCTATTACGAATTCTTGCATATCTTCATCGAGCTTAAATTGGTTCATATTGTGAGGTTGAGACTTAATCGACAGAGGAGTTTCTACTAAACAATTGTACTGATAATTAAGTAAATTCGAGAGACTCACTTGAACATTAGAAGTGAATTATATAGAGTTAGATCCCGAATAATTATCTTACACCTATCCTATCAACCCATATTTTTCCCCATTGATAATTTTCTTACTTACCTTTGTTGCGATTATTATTAGTCAATAACTTTAGATTCTTAGTTAATTGTAGTTAGAATTCATATAAATCTCCATTGTTGATCCTCCTGGATAACAATCTAGCTACAAACTACGATAATACTGTTAAATCAAATTCCTGTGGACACGATATTATACTATACTATTTTTGACTAGCGAGCACAATTTAAGTGTGTATTTTGCGCTAGTCAAGTATTTTTTGAGAGAGCATCCTTCAAGAGATGAAAAATGGTTCGTTTTACTACAGATTTTATTCCGATCATCCAGCTTCAAGTTATATTTTTTGATTTGTTCACCATTGGATCAAACTGAAATTTCAATTGAGTGTTCCTAATATCTTGATTTTTTATTTGAGTGATGGAGATCGGATTTGGAGGCCAGTAGCATCCGATTTCGGGCCTTGAATAGTAGCTCTATTTTTTGTGATTTTTCTTCTTTTTTCAATTGATTTGTTGTTGCTCTATGTTTGCTACTTGTTGTGTAGCTAATTTGAAAAACTATTGTAACTCTATTATTGTTATAGTGTAGCCTTTTGGATTTTTGTGATCCTGTAGTTTTTATCTTCATTTTCAAGGGTTTTTCTTCTTTATCTTCTTTATTTTCAAGTTTGCCTCTTTCTCGACATAACATTTATGACTTTTATCTCAATTAAATTTATAAGGAAAAATAAGTTTATGAATGCATTGATCTCTCACTGCGCGATGCGCAACAAATTAACTAGTGGTGAATAACAAAATAGTCTTTGGCTTGTATAGAACTTCTGTTAGAGATATACATTTACAACTTGTTTGGATGGTTGTTACTCATTATATCGTATTGTATTGTTATCTCAAAACGATATTTGTTTTGATTGTTTCATTAAAATTGGTTGTATTGTATTGTTAAATTTATTGTTCCAGAATAATGAAAAGTCCCATTTTTGAAACAACCGATTTGGTGTGGTGGAATTGTTTCCTATTTTTCTTTCCAATTATGCCCTAACTTATTATTCTATAATTCTATTTTACCGTTTACCTTTTCTTTTAAAAAAATATTTAACTACAAATCTCCCACCTATAACCTACTTTGTCTTCGCCCCTTTTTTTTTCCAGAACTTCTGCCGCTTCCAACTTCTACCTAAAGTTGCTAATTTTGTTAAAATTTGCATGAATTTAATTGTTTAATCTATTTTTAAGACATATTTGGTGATAAATTAGTAGAAAAGGGTTTTCTTAAATTATCTTTATACGTAATTATTGATAAATTTAATATTTAAACAATTAAGAGTATTTTAGTAAACTCATCAGTTACAGTACAGTACCATACGGTCAAACCAAACAGCAAAATATTATTTAACAACTGCAAACAATACAATCTATCCAAACATTATATTTATAAAACGATACAATACATTATAAAACGATGAGTAACAACCATCCAAACAACAAACAACAACAACAACAACCCAGTATAATCCCACTAGTGGGGTCTGGGGAGGGTAGTGTGTACGCAGACCTTACCCCTACCCTGGGGTAGAGAGGCTGTTTCCAAATGACCCTCGGCATCCTTCCCTCCAAGAACTCCCCACCTTGCTCTTGGGGTGACTCGAACTCACAACCTCTTGGTTGGAAGTGGAGGGTGCTTACCATCAGAGCAACCATCCAAACAAGCTGTTAAAAAAAATTAATATTAAAGTGTAATCTTTCATCCTTCTTAGTGGTTATAAAAACTAGAAAGTGGTCATAATATTTTTATAACCACTAATTCATGTGCTTCCATGATCTAAAGTTTGTCCTTTATTTCTTTCAATCACTTACTTATTATCCGCCTAATTATTTCTGACTAAATAATCCACCGCTCGTATTAACACATGTTTATTAACCTACTACCAACTTGTTTACAACATAAAAGAAATCCTACACCTATAAATAAAAGCATTTCTTCCATGTGTGGTGTACGAAAAATATTAGTGTGCAACTAAAATTAAGGTTATGTTATAAAAAAAATGAAAGTCGTGAAAATAAAAGAAAAGTCTAAGTGGGCGTTTGGACATAAGAATTGTAAAATTCTAAAAAAAAGTGAAAAACATTTTCAAGTGAAAATGATATTTGAAAATTAGAGTTGTGTTTGAACATGAATATAATTTTGGGTTGTTTTTAAAGTTTTGTGAGTAATCTGAGTGAAAATTTTGAAAAATAACTTTTTAGATTTTTTCAAAATTTCGAAAAATTTCAAAATGCATCTTCAGGTGAAAATTGGAAATTTTATGAACAAACGCTGATTTCGAAAAAAAGTGAAAATGTTTTGAAGAAAAAAAGAAAAATTTCTTATATCCAAACGGGTTATAAATCCCCAACTTATTTACTACAAAAAAGACAGTTTTATTTTATTGAGAGAAGATGTTCTTTTTAATGGAATTTTGTTCAAATGACATGATGTTGTAAGGTTGTTGTATCATTAGGCACAAACATGAAGAAAAATTGCTAGTATGGCAAGAGTCGCTCAAGGAAATATAGTTCTTGCTCCTAGCAGATTTAAGCAAGGTAGCTTATGAAAGATTTCAATACTTTTTACAGTATTTTCTAATGTACCAGAAGAAAAGGCTTGAATCTTCTTAAAAAGAACAAGATATCTATATTTCAGCATGAAAAATTTGTTATTTTTTATTTCTATTTTTTAATTTGTAACTATATTTTCACCCAACAATTTCAAATTTTAGCAAGAGAAAAAAGAAAAAAAAAAAAAAAAAAGGGGACATGACAGTTTATAACTTTATATCCCTCTCCGTAAATCATCTACTTCATAGTCTAAGCTCTTTCTGCAAAACCAAACAAAGGCAAATTCGACTTCCGCTCCACCGATTCCTAAACTCAGTTTCTTTCTACAGGTACTTCTCTCTCTTCTTACATTAACTCCTCATCTTCTGTGTGTGTGTGTGTGTGTATTTTGATTTGCAATCTGCCAATTTCAGCTTCATTAGATTAGATCTGGATCGGATGATTGTTTCACGTGCTTTGATATATTCTTCCTTCGAATTTTACTCCGCTTTAGTTTACATAGTCAACTATTTGCTTCTACAAAATAACTCGGTCTATGTGAGATTCGCAAACCATAATGAGTTAGAAGGTTTGTAGTTGGTTGACCGGCATTGTGTAAATATACAAATTGTGATGAAAGCGGAATGGATGCAGAGGATTCATGTAGTTAATTATAATTAATTTTGAATTGAGGTGATTGATCGACTTGCTTCTATGCTATATATGTTTGACTTGTTGACAATGATATATTTGTTTATTGATGGATCTATTATTTCTATAGAGCGATTTTAGTAGTGACAGAGTCAAATTCTAACAAGGGGATTCAAAAAAATGTAAATTTGCACAATAAGTGACACTTGGCTATCTAGGGGATTCAGCAATTTGATATATACAAAAAAAGTTGGTTTTGTCCTATATGAACATTATAACTTTATGACGAAGGAGATTCAATTGAACCCCTGTCGATACACATAGCTATGCTTCTAGATTCTAGGAGGTGTACCTTGTATGAAATATCCTTTTTTTGAGTTTGGGATTGGGAAGAAGTGGGGGATGGTTGACAGTTCGCAGTTTCATTTGGTTTTCTGATTCTTTCCCAAGTTAATTGCTATTGCTCTAGTTTTTCCTTTTGCTAAGTAGGTTTAGTATTTGATTGTAATGATTATTGGATTTATTGTAGTTTGTTTAGTCGAATCACAAGAGAGGAGTTAAATTTCATGGGCAGGGTTTCCATTTAGTTGGGCCATTTAAAAAGTTGTAGGAATACCTTGCTTATTACCATTGAGCCAAGAATCATTTTCCTCCATTAGCTCAAAGCTAACCGTAAGGCATTCACTACTTCAAAATTTTACCAAGTTCGGAGCTCATAAGTATTTGACCTAGGATTCTTTTCATTCTAGATGGGAAACGTGCCTCATTTGTTTGAATTTAATGGAGGTCTGAATCTTAATCATTCAAATTTTAGATATTAAGTGTGTTTGTTTTTAAAGTCTGAATCTTAATTATTCAGATCTTAATCATTAAATATTTTTTTTTTACTTTACAACCACTTAATGGGTCTGAATAGGTATGTATGATTAAAATCTATAACAGAGACTTAATTTCATTAAGATGCTATCATCTATATTTATTATTAAATGCCGCCACTGCCTGCCATTATCAACTACCACCATGTCACCCACCACCACCACCACCATCATCCTCAATTATAGCCGTCACCATTATCGACTACCACCACCCACCATCCTCACCACTCCCACCATCATCATCCTCAACAACAACCAATACTCATCTACCTCAACTATCACAACTAACCACCCCATCACCATCAACAACCATAGTCAGCGCTGCCCATCATTATAAACTACCACCACCCACCACTATCTTCCTCAATCAAAACTACCACCACCACCCGCCATTATTAACTATCACCATCGACCACTACCATCCTCAATTATAATCGACACCGCTACCAATCACCAATAGCTACTACCCTAAACCACCACCATCAACCAAAACTACCACCAACCACCGCCTCTAGTCGGCATTCACAAGCACCATCGTTAGCCATCACCACCAGCAACTACCATATTTTAAAAAACTATATATTTTATTGATAAAATATTAGATTAATTAGTATTTCATTTAAATTTTATGTTTATTAATTTTTAAATAAAGATAAATTTTATACATTCAGATATTAAAAATCAAACAGTCTTAATCATTTAGTATTCAGATCTTAATGCACATCTTAATATTCAGATGTGTATTCAGGTTCAGATGTCTTAATCTTAATATGCATCATGATATTCAGATATGTATTCAGATTCAGACGTCTTAATCTTAATAAAAAACAAATGAGGCCTTAATAAACTATAGGATAGCTGAAATTGGAATGACCACCAAAGCTATTGCAGGGACATCCCAATTTTTTGCTGGCATAGAATTAGTAATTAAAGTGTGTTACTGTGTTAACATGTGAAATACATGTGTTTTCCCTGTCCCACTTATGATCCATCTCGGTGTAGCCTAAATGTTGGATAGTTCGAAGTTCGTCCTATAAATGTACAACCTGGACTACACACGAGAAAAAGATCCTAGTAAGAATCTGGTCCTTAGATTTAATCATGCTGTAAATGAGCTACTTGTGGTTTTTCTTTTCACATGTAATACTTGTAATTTTGGTCTTGACAAATGCTATAAAAGTTTTGCAAAAAAGACGTCATGGCTGTTCCTTTTACCATATAGTTTCACAGCATGCTCACATTTCTGCTGAATAATTGGTAATTGTGTTCCTCATATATTATCCATATTTTTAAGACACATATTTTCTTTCTTATTGTAGTTCCATAACTATATCAGACAAGTATGGAATCCAACAGAGGCAGCCAGAACGGAATTCAACTCCTTTTAGGTGCAGAGCAAGAAGCTCAACACATTGTCAATGCTGCCAGGAGTGGTAATTGATTTCCTTTTTTTTAGGACGCCAGTTTTCTGATTCTTTTTTAAAATTGGATTTCTGTTAGTTTCACTAACTGTAGTGCAGCAACCAGGAGACCTAGTTATTTGGCAGCATATATGCTATTTCAAGTCAACGGGCCATTGTTATAATTTCCTCCTTCCACATAATAACTTCTATATTCAATTCAGCTTATTTCCTTCCTGCATATGTGTGCATGGTAGATTCCTTAAGATCACGTTTTAGTTATAGTATCACACTTTCTGAACCTATCACTCCGCAGACACTAGTTGCATTCTTAGTGTGGGGTACTTATTGAGGGTTTGTTTTCAGTCTTAACCAGCTCCCTTCCAATATAAGGCAAGGTGGATGATTGTCATATGTGATGTGCACTGAATAAGTAAAATGTACTCCAAATGTATTTTCCTACCAATACACCACTCTTCCTTCACAGTTTTAAGTACACTCCCTTTCTCAACATCGTACATAGTATTACTGATTCAACTGCTACATAACTGCTCAATATGCATCTGTATGTCCAAAAGGGGATTTAATTCATAAATAGGACATGTCTAGGAAGATGCAAAATCACGCTTTTCTTGTTGTGGATGGATATTTTCAAGAGGGAGATCAAATATGGGGTGAGGGAGCCTAAGTTATTGGATAATGGTAGCTTACTGGATATCATGCAAAGAGTCATAACTGTTGCAGACAAAAGCTCATAAATTTATAACTTTCTGTCCCGTATCTATCTTATAATATGAGCTGTGGGAATCGTCTTTCAAAGCACTGGGACTGCAAATGGGTCAGTTGTATAAACAGGTTCTATATCGTGACTTTCGTATCATGTTCAGGAAAACAGGCTAGAATGAAACAGGCAAAGGAAGAAGCTGAGAAGGAGATAGCTGAATTTCGTGCTTATATGGAGGCCGAGTTTCAGAGGAAGGTTGAACAGGTAAATAAGAAACAAAATGTTTTGGGAAAGAAACCCATTTGCATGTTTCTTTAAAAAAAAATGAAATAAGACCAAAAGTTGTCTTTAATTTGCATTCCCCCGGCTGCATTCTTGATCAGGGCCCATAATGTATGTGTTCTCCTCTTAGATCTTGAAAATGTGACTACCTTTTCTGCTCCAGTCTGCTTCCAGCTGGTGATTTTGGTCGGTGTAATTACTCATTTAAGTACACCATAAAAATGAGCTGATTTAGAGAACTGAGATGAGCTTATCTGGAGAGAGATGGACAGTGGAGTTTTCTATAATCAATTCCAACTTGCTTGGGATTGAGGCGTAGTAGTTGTTTGTCGGGAAGGGGGTAACATAGTGGGTTATTCAACTTTCTTACTTTACCCTTGATTAAGCATGCTTGTTAATATGTGTTGTCTACAGACTAGCGGTGATTCGGGTGCTAATGTCAAACGCCTTGAGCAAGAAACATTTGCAAAGATCCAGCACTTGAAGACAGAAGCTGAAAGTATCTCCCACGATGTTGGCCAGATGCTACTGAGGCAGGTGACCACAGTAAAGAACTAAGATCATCCGTGAACTGGATCAAATTTGATTATCAGTCTGCAGATTCTTGCTCCATTTATGTTGTAATTTTATTAATCACTATCCGTTATCTTGGCCCTAGTCGAATAAAAGAACTAATTTACTGATTTTCTCTAAACTTTAGAAGAGAATCCCAGGGTCTAATACGTTGATTCAATTATTTATTACTAGCATGGAGGTTCATCATCTATTTAGAACTTTTTTTTTTGTTGACGTATTCATGTTTTAAGAAGTGATGCTCCAGTAAGGAGTTTTTGATGCCTTTCCTCCAATTATTATTTTAATCTTTGACGGAGTTCTGATACTCAATTGTCGAGTATCAGCTGTTAAGTAATAGAACAGTAGCAAAAGAAGAGAAAAGAGGAGGAGAGTGAAAACAGAGATAGAGAGATGAACTCAAATTTTCTTATAACGTGATAATTGTATGACTTACAATTACAATGCTCTATTTATAAGTGCTGGAAATTAAATACAACAAAAGGAATTACAGAATTTGAATACGAACTGATAACTACTTTTTTCCACCACTTCAGCTCGACTAAAATTCAAATAGTTTCATCCTTAGCCACTACTAATCGTATCAATACCCCCGTATGAACAACACCCTTGTCCTCAAGGGTGAAGGAAGGAAATGGAGCCTTCAAGGCAGAAGCTAATTCCCAGGTAGCATAGGATGGATCTAAGCATGTCCATGTGATCAAGCATTGAGCGACAACTCTATTACCTCTTTTAATCAATCTGCGATCAAGAATAGCTTCAGGAGAGAGGCAATACTGGCCGGCTAGATTAACAACAGGAGGGTGAATAATGGTAGGAGGGATTTCATAACATAATTTCAACTGAAACACATGAAAAGTAGGATGCAGAAGAAGGAGTTTATAGGCTACTGCACCAATCTTTTCAACAATAGGGTAGGGTCCATAATATCGTGAGGTGAGCTTGTGCTAAGGGAAAGGAGAAAAAGTGGACTGTCTATAAGGTTGGAGCTTGACAAAGACTCAGTCCCCCACCTTGAACTGTTTATCAGACCTATGGGAGTTAGCATGGGCTTGCATTCTGTGTTGGGCTCGTGTAAGATGGAATTTGGCTAGCTGAAGTTTGAATTCTCGGAGCAATACAATTTCTTCAATGGAAGTAGAATCAGACTCACGTGGCAAGTAGGGAAGATGAAGAGGAGGAGGTATCCATATAAGGGTTCAAAGGGGGAAGATTGAATGGCTGAGTGAGGGCTAGTGTTATACCACCATTCAGCTAAGAAAAGGAAAAAGGGACCAGTCTGCAGGGGAATCAGTACAGAAGCAGCGTAGGTATGTCTCCAAGCAGCGATTAAGGACCTCTGATTGTCCATCTGTTTGAGGATGATAAGCAATGGAGGTTTGTAAGGTAACACCCTAAGCAGTAAGGAACTCTTTCCAAAAATTGCTGATAAAAATGGGATCCCTGTCACTTGTGGTCAATGCTGGAAAGCTATGAAGTTTGAAGATGTTATCTAAAAAAATAGGGACCAAGGACTGAGTTGTGTAGGGGTGAGACAAGGCAATAAAGTGAGCATATTTGGTTAACCTATAAATGATTACCCAAATGATAATCCATAGTAATGTCAGTCCAAGGAAGAACAGGGATATGAAGGGGTTGCAAAAGACTAGGAGAAACAGCAATATCATACTTGTTTCTCTGAATGTCACTTCTAATTCCCTTCCAGTAGAAATAAGAGAGGATTTTCCTTGAAGTAACATCAATTTCCGAATGTCTACCAATAGGAGAGGAGTGCCAAAGTGTGAGGATTTTAGTCCTTAAAACAGAGTCATTGCCAACCAAAAGTTTGCTTTTCTTTCGAAGCTGTTGATTAATCCAAGTGAATTATTTCTGCGGAGTGTGCTGGTGGGAAGCAATAAGGTTAGCAAGCTCATGGTCTTCAGACCAACTATCCTGGATTTCCTTCCAAAGATCAGCCTGCACTGAGCTCATGGGTAATGACATAAGTTCAGCACCTTGAACTCTAGATACTGAATCAACATCAATGTTTTCTTTTCCTTTTTTGTACTGAACTTCAAAGTCAAACGGGAGGAGTTTAGCCAACCACCTGATCTGGGAATCAGTGTGAAGTTTCTACTCGAAAAGATACTTTAGAGCCTTCTGATTAGTTGTCACAATAAAATGCCGACTTAGCAGGTAATGAGACCAATTGGTTATAACAAACACCAAGGCTAAAATTTCTCTTTCATACATAGAAAGGACAACATGTCTAGGTACAAGACCCTTACTAATGAAAGTTATAGGGTGATAAGATTGCATTAGGACAACACCAATACTAGTACTACTTGCATCAGTTTCTACTACAAAGGGCAAGGAGTAGTTAGGCAGAGCCAACACTGGTGCAGAAGTAAGTGCCATCTCGAGCTCAGCAAATGCTTGATCAGCAGAAACAATCCAGTGGAAGTTATCCTTCTTTAACAATTCAGTCAAAAGTTTGCTGATGAGTCCATACACCTTTGATAAACTTCCTGTAATAGCCAGGTAATCCCAAAAAGGCTCTCAGTTATTTGACAGTAGTTGAAGTAGGCCACTGTTGCACTGCAGCTATCTTTTTAGGATCAGTGGACACCACCCTGAGCAGAGATAAAATCCCCCAAGTATTCAATACTAGGGACACCAAACAGACACTTAGACCTCTTGGGTAGCAACCTGTGTTGCACCATAACCTCAAATACCTGTTGTAGATGCTGAACATGGTCTACTAAAGTCAAGTTGTAGACCAAAATGTCATAAAAAAAGACCAGCACAAACCTCCTCAAGAAAGATTGGAACATGTGGTTAATCAAACACTAAAATGTAGAGGGTGCATTTGTCAAGCTAAATGGCATGACCAAGTATTCACAGTGGCCCATATGAGTCTTGAAGGCAGTCTTAGGAACATCCTCAGGCACCATTCTAATATGGTGATACCCAGACCTAAGGTCAATTTTAGAAAAGATAGTTCATCAAGCAGATCATCTATAATTGTAATAGGAAACTTGTCCTTATTTGTGCATTGGTTTAGTTCTCTATAGTCCACACACATCCTCCATGTACTATCATTCTTTTCCACCACTACCACAGGAGAGGAGAATGGGTTATTACTATATTGGATCAGCCCTTGCTGTAATATTTCCTTCGCTAACTTCTCTATAATGTACTTCTTCATAGAAGAGTACCTATAAGGTCTAATGTTAACTAGTTTAGACCCAGGTTACAATGGGATCTTATGATCAAAGACACCTCTTTGAGGGGGAAAGGCAGTTGGTTCAAAAAATACTGTCAGGTAGGTGCTGAGAAGATCATGAAGAGGTTGTGGTACTGCCTCATCTTTGGAAAGGTGGAGTGCAATCAACTTAATAGATTGTGGTGGATCAACCATGTCATGTAGCATGAAAAATTGCACATCTTCCCTATCGAACTTATTAACAACCTCTGGACTTAGCAATCTGCAATCATCAGAAACACCCTTCAAAACATACTGCTTACCCAAGTAGTTATAGGTCATGGTAAGTGCAGAATAGTCCATAGTCACTGGACTTAGAGTTCTCATCCATAAATCACCCCAGGACCAAGTCATACTTCCCAACTGGAAATACAATCAAGTCTGATTCATATGATGTACCTTCCAACATCCATTGAAAATTTCTAATTATACCAGAAGTGGCTTCTATAGTGTTGTTGCCTAGGCTGACATATCCCACCTTGGTTGGAACCATATTGCACCCCGACCTCTTAGCTGATTCTGAGTCAATGAAGTTATAGTTACTACCTCCATCCAATAAAATCTGAATAGGCCTCTTATCACTATAACCAGTGACATGGATGGTTTGAGCACCTTGGATTCTTTTTATAGCATAAAGAGATAAAAGGTTGCTCACCTCCAAGAGATGACCACTCTTCACTTGGTGATTCAGTCTCACTACTGCTATTGCCACTGCCAGTAAATTCACCCTCAGAAACTTCCAATTCCAAGACAAACATTTACTTTGGAAGAGTGCATTTATGTCCAGGAGAAAACTTGTCATCACAAAAGTAACAAAGACCTTGAGCTCTTCTACTTTGCATCTCTGCAGAAGAGATAGTTCTCCTTGTTTTAGGGGCAATAAAGGTAGAATTAGCAGTGAAGTCAATCTAGGTGGGTGTTGAGGCTGGTGGTACTGATGACTCTTGAGGCCTTGACTGTCATACACATTCTTCCTAGTTGCAGATTATCCCCCAAATGAAGCTTGCTTTAAGGCTCTAGCATTAGCAACTAAGGTTGCTTCTGCTAATCTAGCTAACATGTAAGTTTTGTATAGTGATTTGGGTTCATGTATCTTAATAGGGTGTACCAGCTCTTCCTTCAAGCCTCTCAGGAAACATGAAAGGGCTTGCTCAATAGTTAGACTACAGTGTGCTAGTAACCTATTAAAGGCAAACTGAAATCCCCTCACAGTACCAATTTGTCTCAATTGCTTGAGTTCTAGCATAGGATCAGCAAATTCCTCACCAAATGTTTCAATTAATTCCGATATATACTCATCCCAAGCAGGTAGTGTAGGTAAATTTCTACATTTCAAATATGACTGATACCAAACTAAGGCATCATCATTCAAGTTCATAGCAACTAGTCTCACTCTCTGATTGAGAGGAGTTTCATCCTCAGCAAAGTATTGATCAATCCTATATAACCAGGTATTTAGATTTTTTCCATTAAATCGAGGAAACAACAAGTTATGAGAGCGACTAGAGTTTACACAATAAGGATTAGGTCCTAAAATACTCTGACCTGATTGAAGTAACTTATCCCTAGTTGTAGTTGAAACATATGCATTGTCCTTAGATTGTTGACTGAGATGTATTCCATCAAAGAAATTTTTCAGAGAATGTACCAACTTAAGTAGCTCAACATGTCGCTTATCCAGATCATCCCTTAGCTCCTGGTGTTTCTAAGTCAATTCAGTGTGTAGATCTACTTGCTGAGCTGCAAGATCTTCGTATTGTTCGTGAAGTTCCAGTGGTTGAATACCAGTTACCACATCAACTGCTCATCAAGGTCCCATAATTCATTGAGCTCTGATACCATTTGATAGTCAATTTTCGAGTATCATCTGTTAAGTAATAGAACAATAGCAAAAGAAGAGGAAAGAGGAGTGGGAGAAGAATGTGAAAACAGAGATAGAGAGAGAGAGATGAACTCAGATTTTCTTATAACATGATAATTGTGTGACTTACAATCATAATGCTCTATTTATAAGTGTTGGAAATTAAAATGCAACAAAAAGAATTATAGAATTTGAATAAAAACTAATAACTACTTTTCCCGCCGCTTCAGCTCAACTAAAATTCAAATAGTTCCATCCTTAGCCACTAATATTCGTATCAAATTCTACTTTTTAACTTGTGATCTTGAGACGCTTCTTCACCTTTTCGTGGTCTACAATCATATTTTTTTCAATGAGAACCCTAGTTGAATTGTTGCCAATTTTCTGGTTCTTTATCTGAAAACCAACAATTATAGGTAAAATGCTAACCACTTCCGACAAAGAGGCATAAATTATCATGTTATAACAATATCTCTTAATATGTGATACAATTAATAGATCTAATTAAAAATATGTGGGTTATACTTTAGTTAATCTCATAAAATTTAGTAAAAGGTTAACATGTAAGAAAGGTGTAAAATGTCTATTATACATTACCACAAGGGGAAAATTTGGACATTAACTTTCCGAAACCTGTGTTTCTGCGATGTGATTGCAACATGCACATACACTTTTCTCACTTAGCTATAGACTTATATCAGTACGATGCATACATCAAATCAATTAGTGGCGAACCCAGGATTTTATTCAAGCGGGTTCAGTAGACATAATAATATTAGGTGAGATACTAGTCAAAAAGTGACTTTTCAATATGTGTGTGTATATATATATATGTGTGCGCGCGCGTGTGTTTGTGTCTGTCAACTTTTCACTCGTTATACAACAACAACAAACCCAATAGTTTCCCACAAGTGGGGTATGAAGAACTTTTATCCCGTTATAAGACTATAAATTTTCCTTTAAAGTTTTTAATTTTCTTATATTTTACTCAAAAGATAAGTTAATACAATAGCAATCTAATAATTTTGAAACACCATAAATATAAACAAAATAAGAATTAAAATTAACAGACAATTTACTTGAACAATAAAGAAATAAACACACAATTTAATAAAACAGTAAATAAATTTTAAAAGAACTAACTGCAGAAAAAAAAGAAGAGAAAAACCGCAACTTTATAACATAAAAGTGCTAAAGTAAAATATTAGACACTAAATACATAATTTCACACAAATATAACTTCTAAAAGCTAAGTATTATTTACAAATAATAAATAATTATAACAATTAAAACAACTCCTATATGACAATTGGCAAATAATAAAATTCAAAAGGAAAAATAACCTAACAATTTTAGCATATTAGTAGATTGAACTAAATTAATAATAGTCACAGTAATACAGTGAGAAGGGTACCGTTGTACTGCGCAAAAAAGTGCAGTGTGTGCATCCCCGTGATTTACGAGAATGACCCCACTTGACCATCGAGCTGACATTACTTGTTGATGCCAGCAGATTCATTTTACCTAAATATCCGTTTGTCACTATAATTTACACATATAATTAACAAAAAGTTTTACGGAAGCAGGTTTAATTGAACCCACTTGATACAATGTGAATCCGCCCCTGAAATCAATAGGTATATGATATGTGATTGCATATACACTTTTTTTACTTAGCTATAGTTATATACTATTACCTCATTAAATTACTTAATCGTGATAAGTTAATTATGATTTGGTATAAATATCGACCGTGACTAAATTTTTATGCGTACGTAGTGATTGGAAAACATAGCCCATTACAAAATTGGACTCCCTATGAATCATTCTCAAGAAACAACGCTACTGAATTTGGCGGAGTAGAAACCTTTCTTTGTAATTTATTACTTGCATAAGTCATACTCCTAATTTGAACTTGCAACGTTCAAGAAGCTACGGGAAATAGGGGCAACTGTGTGTTGAGAAGAGATCGGAAGCTACAAGTTGCCAAAAATGAAAAGTAATTGGTAGTGATTTAATATGTTAACCAACAATAATTAGAGAGAAATAGTAATGTGAGGAAATTAAGCACTTATCGTCAAAATTCTTGTTAGGTTTTAGAGACATCAATTTGTAAACTTATAATTGTTGAAACATTCAGCAAGCTGACGGCACCCAACAAAAAAAAATGTTCTTTTTAAGCAAATCGATTTGGATACACAAAATTGTTGCAGGACCAAATTCAATTAAGAACCAACTAACAAGTAACAATTACTTCAATTTCAGAAAAGTTCTTCTTGGGGTGGGAGAACAAAAACGACTAGACATAACAAATATTATTGAAACTTGATTATCAAGTGTTAACAGTAATCTTAGACAATACATCACTATAATCGACATTAGAAGTTAGACAATAGAATCATATTAGAGGTGTTGATACACATAATAGACGTATAAAGTGTTATCCTAAAAAAACGTTTCAACTGAGCCTACAAGACAAGAGGTTTGATCGTATGTTTGGCCAAACTTTAAAAATCAAATTATTCTGAGAATGTTTTTTTCAAAAGTACTTTCGGTGAGAAACAATTTGTGTTTAGTTAATTAATTTGAAAAGTATATCTAAGCAGCAATTATTGTTTGGCCAGACTTTTCAAAAGTGATTCTAAATACATTTTTCTTAAAAGTGATTCTACTTATACTCAAAAGCTTTTTTTTTCTTCTAAAAACTTTGCCTAACACTTTAACTTTGAAAACAAATATTTTCTTTTACAAAAAATATATATTTTTGTTTTAAAAAAAAAATACTTTTGGCTTTGGAGAAGATTGCCAAAGCAGACTAGTCATTACTTTCAATGCTTCATATTAACTATGCAAAGGGAAACAATTTCCTTATTTTTTTCCTCCAAAGGCGAACAACTTTTGATATTGCAAATTGTGCAATAATTGGTGCTTTTACAAAACTTGCCGACAGAAAATCCTCTTTATTTATCAAAACAGAGAAAGTAAAGGGCAGTTACATTAACATTGGCCCGCATATCTTGATCACTATCGGGATTTTAATGACAGCGCAAATTCTATAACACGTTTGCCGAGCCTTTAGTATAACAATATGTTTTCTAATAAAAAATATGGTATTTGTTAATACTTATTGTTTTGGTAGGATTCTAATTTGGCATTTCGCCATACATTTGGTGATTTGAATATGAACGATTATCAGGAATAAATAATTTCGTTATTGAAAGTATTTTAATATTATTTTAAAATTCATACTAATATTTTTTTTATTTGACTACCTAAATACAGTAATTCTATAAAATAATGCAGTCTTTATCCATTGAATAAAGATTGGCTATTATAGAGAGAAATATGGAGTGGGTGGATTGGACAATATGAGAGAAATATGGATTTTGGGATTATTTGTGAATACTGCCATTAGTGTGGTGGCTGGTGGGGTTTTTAAAGCTAATAGACAAATTTTTAACTCAGATAGTCCTCAAGGATTTTGGGAGGTTAATTTTCGTCTGTATTATACTATCTTTAGCATATATGAATCTATGAATTTGAAAATTAAGCATTTTTAGTCCGGCTGATGAAACATCCAAACAGAACGTTAAATCTAACGAAGCGTCAAGTGTGTATTATGTACTAGTATAAAGAACAATCGTAATAAAGGGAATAAGCTTAGCTTTAATGGCCGATGCTCCAATAATACTTGATAGAGCTCTTGATGCGCCAATTATGCCATTAAGATTTTAATTGCTTGATCTTTGAACACAATCAAAAATAAAATTATACAAAATCTTTGATCGAAAAAGTTACATAGTTTGAACACGTAAAAAATATATGACATTTCATTAGTGTGGTGGGTATTTTAAAGCTAATAGACAAGTTTTTAACCTAAATGGTCCATAAAGAATTTTGGGTAGGTTAATTTTCGTCTCTATTATACTATTTTTAGCATATATGAATCTATAACTTTGAATATTTAATTTTGTTTTTGTCTGATTGATGAAATATCCTAACAGGACGTTAAGACTAACAAAGTGTCGAGTGTGTATTACGCGGCTAGAGTAAAGAATGATCATAGTAAATAGTAGGGGTGTACATGGACCGGGTTGGTTCGAATTTTATCAAAACCAAACCAATTATATTGGTTTAGATTGGTTCGATTTTGTCGGATTTTTCGGGTTTTTCGGGTTTTTTTGTTATATGAATATTATTTCAATCTTGCATTATTAAAGTTATAGATAAAATTTTGATAAGTGAATATATGTTTACTAAAAATTAAAAAAAAATAACAAACATATGATCTATTAAAGTGATCTTATGGGAGTTTTTTTAGTAACACATAATAGTTTATTTTCTTAGTCGTCTACCAGTAATTTTTGGTTGATGTACGCTTTCAAGGTTAACCAAATTTAACAATTAAACATAAAAATCAATATGATACCTAAATAATGATATGTTCTATGTAATTTTATATTATCGAAATACCACTTCAAATTCGAAAAAACATATAATAAATCTTGACATATGAATATGAAAGAACAAAGAGATGATTGACGCATTTCAATAATACATAATAATAAGATGTAATGACCCGGCCAATCGTTTTAAAGGTTATAGCACCACTCCCCTATTTACTGCTCATTTTGTGCTTTATAACTGTTATGTAACTTGTCGGGGTAGTCGGTTTGGATCCAGTGAGGTTTTGGAATGAATTGGAACATTTAGTTCCAAATTTTAAAGCTTAAGTTCAAATAGTGACCGGATGTCGACTTATATGCAAACGACCCTGGAATAGAATTTTGATGATTCCAACAACTCCGTATGGTGATTTTGGACTTAGGGGCGTGTTCGGAATTTTATTTGGAAGTCCGTAGTTATAATAGGCTTGAAATGGCTAAAATAGAAATTTAAGTTTGGAAGTTTGACCGGGGAGTTGACTTTTTAATATCGGGGTCGGAATCCAATTCTAAATTTTTTTTATAGCTCCTTTATGTCATTTATGACTTGTGTGCAAAATTTAAAGTCAATCGGACTTGATTTGATAGGTTTCGACATCGAATGGAGAAGTTGGAAATTCTTAAGTTTTATTAAGCTTGAATTGGGGGTGTGAATTGTGATTTTAGCGTTGTTTGATGTGATTTGAGATTTCAAATAAGTTCGTATGATATTTTAGGACTTGTTGGTGTATTTGGTTGAGGTCTCGAGGGCCTCAGGTGAGTTTCGGATTGTTAACGGATCAAAAGTTGGACTTAAACAGCTGCTACAAAAGCTGCTGCAATTTTTATTCTCCTGGAAATTCGGGGGCAGGACCGAAGGTTGAGGACCGAAGGCCGATGACCGAATGCCGAGGACCGAAGGCTGAGGACCAAAGGCCGAGAGCCGATGACCGAGGGCCGAGGGTCGAGGGCATCCTGGACAAAACTGTAAGTTATAAAGCACGAGACTTCATCCTATTTTCCATTTTGACAAATTTGAGCTTGGGGAGAGGCGAATTTTGGGAGATTTTCAGAGAAAATATCGGGGTAAGTGTTCTTAACTCAATTATGGTTAGATTACCCGAATCCATCATTTATTTTCACCATTTAATTAGTATTTTGAGATTGAAATTTGGGAAAATTTTAGAAATTCATAGAAACGAACTTTTGAGATTTCGGTATCGATTCGAAGTCGGATTTGGGTGAAACTGGTATAGTTGCACTCTCAATTGAATGTGTTGTCAAATTTTATGAGTTTCGCCGGATTCCGAGACATGGGTCCCATGGACTATTTTTGAGTTAATTTCGGATTTTTATTGAAAAATATAGTATTTTCTTATGAAATTGATTCGTATAATTTTTGTTGACTGTATCGAATTATTTTGGCTAGATTCGAGCCATTCAAAGTCGGATATTCGTGGAAAAGGCATTCTTACCGATTGATTGAGCTTGGTTCGAGGTAAGTGACTTGCCTAACTTTGTGTGGGGGAAATCCCCTTAGGATTTGGTACTGTTTTGATATGTGAGCGCCGTGTACATGGGGTGACGAGTACGTACACGGGTTAATTATTGTAAAAACCCGATTTTTACTAAGTAATAACCTGTTTTTTCTTCTTATTTGAGTCTTATCAACATGTGTAGTATCCTGTTAGACTAAAATAGCATGCCTACTTACCTTAATTGTTTGTCTGAACTCTGTGCAACATGTTTTAGTGAAATTTCTGTTTTTCCTTGACTTGAACTTAGTCTTAATTGTAGTTTTTCCTGTTGTAACTGTTATTTCTGTTGGTTGAGTTGTATATTTACTTTGGGACTACGGAACGGTATTCCGAGAGATCACCTTGTACTGCATATTTATTTTGGGACTGCGGAACGGTATTCCGGGAGATCCCCCTGTCTTGTATATTTACTTTGGAATTACGGAACGGTATTCCGGGAGATCCCCCATGTACTACATATTTATTTTGGGACTACAGAACGGTATTCCGGGAGATCCCCATGTCTTGCATATTTATTTTGGAACTACGGAACAGTATTCCGGGAGATCCCCCTGCACATTTACGTTTAGGACTACGAGACGGTATCTCGGGAGATCCCCTATTGTATTTCTGTGTACTGAGCTGTTATCTTCTATGACTTCTTTCTTGTTAAATTTCAGTCTTTATTTTACTGCGATATTTCATTCCTGCCTTGCTTTATTATTATATATACCAGTAGGGTCGTGACCTGACCTCGTCACTATTCAACCGAGGTTAGGCTTGGCACTTACTAGGTACCGATTGTGGTGTACTCATGCTACTCTCTGCACATATTTTTCGTGTGCAGATCCAGGTGCTCCTTATCAGTCGCACTGTCAGTGAGCCGAGATTGCTTTGGAGACTTCAAGGTATATCTGCCGCGTCCGCAGACCTCGAAGTCCCCTTCTACTCTTTCACATGTCCATTATCTTCTATATTTTTATTTTGTTAGACTCCGATGTATAGAGACATGATCACGCCCAACTATGACTTATAAAAAGGACTAAGCGGTCGATGCAAATATATTCCGGCTAATAAGTCCGGAGTCGAATCCCACAAGGAATTAACCTATCAAACACAGCTATTAGACTCGCACAAATTCACACAATCAATCTTCAGAAATATTTAAGTAATATGTTGGGTTTTATTAACTAAATATTACGTAATGAAAATATAATAATTAACAACTAACTACGAACAGGTTGTAAACAAGAATTGGAATGATCTAAGGTTGTGATTTCCCCTATTATCGGAATCCTTTCCGCTACATTTCCTATAAATTTCCTAAGTTTTCTCTACCGATCATGAGCACTCTAACTGTCGTAACTCTCTCCCGAGTAATTACCACAATTACTAGACATATTCTCCCGAATTACGCTAGCTAGCATTAAGCATAGCTCACTCAGATCGCACCAACACCAAGGTTTCGTTATCCCTAAACCCACCTTTAAACCTTCATATTGATCCCTCATATACGTTTAGGAGTGATGTTGTTCAACAACTAACTAAATATGCACTCTCTCCCGAGTAATATATACTAAATAGGCACAGCTAATTGAAGGCCCTTCAATCAACCACAAGAATAATATAGTTGAACAAATAGAGAAAATACTACGGTAAATCTATATTAACATAACAAGAAAATCATCCTTCAATAGGTTCCATCAAAACCCTAGATTAGGAAGTTAGCTACTCATATTCATAATAATAATATCCCAACTATTTTGCATAATTAATATAGTGAGTAAAGATGAAAGGATGTAAACATGATGATTCTAACTCCAAGGAGTGATTCCACAAACTCTTTTTGCCTCTAGCTGTCCAAGAATGACCTTCCAAGTTGTGTTTTAGGTCTATTTATATGTGTAGAAGAAACCCTAAATGTGTGGGCCGAGTCCTAGTCAAACTCGGAATGAATTAAATCTTCAAAACTCGGATTGGACCTGGCCTCAGGCCTGGCGTCGCCAGCCTAACGCCTGGAATTTGGCTGGCCTCTCCAGGCTAAAACCTGGTCCAGCCTGGCCTTAGGCTGGCCTCGCCAGGCTAAAGCCTGGTCTTTGGCTGGCCTCACCAGGTCTCTCCTTTTCACTGTTCTCGAGCACACCTTTGACGTTTAAGTATCCGTTTTACTCTACTTTCATCTCCAATTCACCTACACATAAAATAGACTCCATTATGCACAAATAAAGTGTAATTTATCATTAAAGCATGTAAAATGCAAGGCACATAATGTACGAAACTATGGAATTATAGCCACACATCAATACCCCACACTTAAACATTGCTCATCCTCGAGCAATCAAACTACACTTATAGATACGACCTTTTAAAACAATTCTCCTAACTCATTATACCAAGAATTTTTAAAACAGTTTAATCACACAAGTGTGACATCTTCGCCTCAAGATTCGACTCACAAATACCATGCCTTATTCACAATTCACTTACTTACTCTGACATGGATATCAACAACATTACCTTTCCTTTATGAGTCATGTGCCCTCACCCAATCAAAGAGCTTAGTTCCACACACAATGAAATTTTAAGAACATAGGAACTCAAGATAGACAAAATTCACTCGCTCTCAGAAATAACATTCATATGCTACAAATGATGCACCATAGGCTTGCCCGTGGTGTAATACTCTATGAATCGAGTTCATTCAGTCTAAAATCAAGTAGGATTTTCATTGGTTGTAATGTAGGCTGCGGGTCGGGTATGATACATTTGGATATGAGTGACTACATCTCCCTTAGCGCTTTAATACATATACTTTAACACACATCCCATACTTGTGCCAAACCAAACATTCCACCTTCACTTCAATTTATATTACCCCATATTTCTTTAAGCATAATTACATTAAGAGTCGCCATTTTTCAACGAATATTCTCTTCTTTGTTTCTTCATTTTTTCAAGCAGCTCTTACTTTTTCAAAATAGTTCACCTTTCTCCTTATTTCATTGGTTCCACTCAAAAGCCAAACCAATCACCCCACACTTTAACTTTTACAAAATTCATAACAATTCAAGTGCTCATTCGAGGTGAAAAGGTTCAAATATACGGTTAATTCAAATAATTGGGTAAGGCTTGTAGTGTAGTGGTTGCCAAAGAAACAGTATTACAAGCTCAAAGGGATTAACTATGTTACATAACTTTTAGGTGGGTAAACTATATATATCTGGCTTAACAAAGAAATGCCTATATCACTTCTCAAACTGAACAAGACTACTATTTCGCTTTGCACACACACAGGGCAAGTTCTAGACATCAAATGCAATGCATAGAATACATATAAAACTCACACACGCATGGCACATAACTAACTCAGGATTGGTTTCATCGCGACACTCCAGTCAAAGTAGCTAAGCAAAATTAGGAATCTACGATTTAAGGTACTTATGCGAGAGTCAAAGACCGAGCCTAAGTGTCACAACCATAGTACTAACTATTCTCAAGGAATAACAAAGCTAAGAGATATTGCTACAATTAAATACATAGCTTCGTGGTTCCTACTCCTACAAATTAAAACTAACTACGCCCGGTTCAACTAAAAGCCCCTGGAAAAGAACCGCGGCCCAAAGAAAAACCAAGGGGAAATTAATACACTACCTGCACACAACAAAAAAAAGAAAATCTTTTTGGTATTTTCTTTTGACTTACTTCTCTCAAGAAAACCGTTTGGGAGATCCATCGTCGGGGTGAGTCCAACTCAATTTAAAGATTTTTTTTCTTTAGCCAAATCAATTACTAAACTACTAAAAACACATACTAACACAATTAACATTAAACAACTAAATGACTAAAATTAACCATGTACAAGTCCCCACCCCACACTTAGATCATGCAATGTCCTCAGTGCATGCACAAAATGACAAAACACGAAAAATGAGTAGGGTGTGAAGAAACTCCCTGATCAAGCAACCTCTTCATCCTCTGAATCTCTCCATTCCTCATCATGTTCGTCCTCCTCCTCCTCATCATCTCCCTCACCATCTGACTGCTCTGGCTCAGCTTCAGACTGCTCCGGTATGTTGATATCCTCATCATTGGGTAGTCTGTATCCATCTCCTAACCCAACCAGCTGCTGGGCATGAGCATTGAGCGGGTACCGGTGCTCCAATTCAGTCCTCTCCTCAGATGTGGCCTGTCGACCTCCTATCCTTAGCTAAAAATCCATCATCCCATAGATATGGGCCATAAAACTATCATCCCGAGCGTTGTGCTCGGTACTTGTCAACGATGTCATGGCAGTCTCTTCTTTCAGTCGGAGGCTAGTGATATCCGTTTGTCGTAGTGGCTGATCAATGGTGTGGTCAAACTCTGGCTCCTCCTCAACCTCCTTGTGTCTTAAGTACTGAGTTAGAAAATTGGCAAATGGCATTCGATCGATCGTTTTACTCGTTCTGACTACAGATATCTGGTAGCGGATCAGATGACCCACATTTACCCTTTGACCTGTCATAAGGAAGTAGAGTACACAGGTCCTCTCACAGCTAATAAGTGTGTCATGATTGCACGGTAGGAGCTGTGTATTTATCAGTTTAAGCTACACTTGAGCCTCTGCCCTCATCTTCTTTTTGGGAAACCTCTTGTGCCGATTAGTTATCTTATCCCGAACCCATGCTGCCATAGAATCGGCACCACAAAGCATGTGTCTCAACTCTCTGTATGTAGGCCGGCAAATGAAGTGGTCTAATGGCTCCACAGGAATATCCGAAGCACCTAAAAAGTTACATATGGCCGTGGGCGAGAAATCTATCAATCGTCCACGAATCGGCACCAGTTGTTCAGTACTCTGCGGATCAAATAAAATTCCCGGACTAAGCTGAGATTAATGTTCCCTGTGTTCTTGAATACATAGCTCAACCCCATATCCTGAATGCCCCTCGAAATTTCCTAATACTTCGCTTGCTAGCTGCGTTCATTGATAGCTGCTTCCGGGTGTACATGTTTAGGCCTACAATGCCTGTACCAATCCTTAGTGTGCGGTGGTATGCTGTTGATGCCAAACTCCCTTTGGCCTTGTGGTTGTTGACGCATAGCTGCTATAGCCGCCACAGCTTATACTCCACTTAGATTGGAGGTAGCTCCCCCCTCCTCCCTTTTCTCTTCTTTGGGGGAGGTGCTGAGGTCGCCATTACTTTAGTCGGCGCAGTGGAAGTAGCCTTGGCTTTTCCGATGTCCTTTCTAGGAGGCATCGTTGTTCCTACACAAATAAGTAGCAGTCAGATAAAACTGCATTACACACTACACACATAATTTTTCGCGACTTCCTGAGGTTACTCAAACTTCACCTCGTCTTTCCTTAATATTAGAATCAAAGAACAATACATGGGCTACCCGCGAGCCACCCCACATTTAAGATTTTATCGTGGTCTATGACTTCATAACACTAGTCTATTAATCCCGGAGACTCGGGCTCCAATAGGGACAAGGAATGCCATTGAGGCATTATATCAAACACTTAACGTGCATTAGTGCCATGGTATTTCTTATGGGCATGAGGGATTGCCTCATCCTCCCAAATCGGCTTGGGGGTTCCGTACTACCACATGTTTTCATAATCGTAGCACCATTCCTATTGGGTTTCATGGGGTTGGGGCACACAAACTCAATACCACAATGAAGAACAACCACTAATTTTTGTGTGTAATATTATACATGTACCTCTGTCAAAATTGCAAAGGGAAGAAATGAAATCATACCTTTGAAGCTTTTGAGTGGAAGAAGCTGCCTGAGAATTTCTAATTAATGTGAAAGAATAGCAAGACTAAACTTGACTTTAATGGGGATGGGGGATACCACTATGGCAATGTGTTGTTGAGTGTTTGTGGGTGAGGGCAATTCATGCAGTGTGTTTGGTTGAAAGCAACATTGATGAGAAGATATGTGTGTTTGTGAATTATTTTTCTAAAGCTTGATATGTGTTTGGTTTAAGTGAGGTTAGGGTTAATGTGAGGAGGTTCGACTAAAATAACGTGAGCTGGGCCGAAATAACTTACCTGGCATCGCCTGGCCCAGTACCTGGCGTTAGCCAAGCGTCGCCAGCCTAAGGCCAGGCAGACCCTGGCGTTAGCCAGGCGTCGCCAGCCCCAGCGCCTGTTGTCCGTCACGTGATGCTGAAACCCTGTTCGACTTGCCCAACTCGCCTGCAAACTTGTTAGTACCTAAAAACAAAACCAATACAAGGAAAAATTCTAACTACACTAAAAATCAACTACGAATTGGGTTGCCTCCCAACGAGCGTCTGATTTAACGTCGTGGCACGACGGAGATAATTGCACTTAAGGCTCTCTTAACCTTGGTGGCTCGAGCAAATGAGTCACCAACACTACCTTCACATCTCCCATGCCCAAATAATGTTTTAACCTGTGCCCATTTACTCTAAACGTGCGAGAGTCATTTGATGCAACAATCTCTATTGCTCCGGTGGGGTGAATCTCCACCATACTAAATGGTCCCGACCATCGTGGCTTTAACTTACCCGAGAATAACCTCAACCTCGAGTTGTATAGCAATACCTTATCTCCGAGTTTAAAACTCCGCTCAAGGATATTTTTATCATGCATTATTTTCATTCTCTCCTTGTATAATCTTGTGCTCTCAAAAGCGTGGTAACGAAATTCATCAAGCTCGTGCAGCTCTGTGACTCTACTCGTGCCCGCAGCTTCTATATCAAGATTCAACTATCGCAGTGCCCATAAAGCTCTATGCTCCAACTCCACTGGTAGGTGACATGCCTTCCCAAATACCAATTTATATGGCGTCATACCAATCGGAGTTTTGAAAGCTGTACGATAGGCCCAGAGTGCATCATCTAACTTTCTTGCCCAATCCGTTCGTGTAGCATTCACAGTCTTTGTCAAAATACTCTTTATCTCTCTGTTCGACACTTCTACTTGCCCACTCGTTTGAGGATGATATGGAGTGGAAACTTTGTGACGTACACCATACTTTTCTAACAGCTTTGCGAAGGCTCGATTATAGAAGTGAGTGCCTCCGTCACTAATTATCGCCCTTGGAGTGCCAAATCGGGTGAATATATTGTTTCTCAAAAAGCCAATTACTCCCTTAGCATCATTTCTCGGGAGCGCTGTAGCCTCTACCTATTTCGACACGTAGTCCACAGCTACGAGTATGTATTTGTTGCTATATGAGCTGACGAAAGGCCCCATGAAATCGATTCCCCACACATCAAACACTTCTACCTATTGAATTGGGTTCATAGGCATCTCATGTCGACGGGAAATATTCCGAGTTCGTTGGCATTCGTCACAGCCTTTCACCTATAAGTGTGCATCCTTGAACATTGTCGGCCAGTAGAAGCCTGATTCCAGCAGTTTTACGACGGTCCTTACTCCTCCGAAGTGGCCACCATATGGTGATGCATGACAAGCCTGCAAAAGAGAAGATTGATCTATCTCGGGGATACATCTTTGGATCATGTTATCAACACAAATTCTGAACAGGTAAGGCTCATCCCAATAATACATGTGACAGTCACGAAAGAACTTTTTCTTTTGAACAGAGGAAAGATCATAGGGGATAATACTGCTTGCCAGGTAGTTTGCAATGTCTGCATACCATGGAGCTTCCTCCAATATCACTGCTAGCAATTGTTCATCTGGGAATGTCTCAGTTATATCTTCTACCTCGACTTTCTTTTCAGCTCCCTCCAACCTTGAAAGGTGGTCTGCCACTTGGTTCTCTGCCCCTTTTCTATCGCGGATCTCCAAATCAAATTCTTGTAGCAAAAGAACCCAACGGATCAAGCGTGGCTTTGACTCCTTCTTTGCTATCAGGTACCTAAGTGCTGCATGGTCAGTATAAACAATCACTTTTGAACCAATCAAATAAGACCTGAATTTGTCGAATGCAAACACCACAGCCAACATCTCTTTCTCAGTCACGGCATAATTGAGTTGTGCACCACTCAGCATTCTGCTTGCATAGTAAATTGGGTGCACCAGTTTGTCCTTCTGCTGCCCCATGACTGCTCCTATATCATAGTCACTTGCATCACACATGAGCTCAAATGGTTGCTCCCAGTTGGGTGCAATGATGATTGGTGCAGTCACCGGTCTCCTTTTCAGCTCCTCAAAGGCTAACCTGCAGTCATCAGAAAACACAAAAGAATGATCCTTTTCAAGGAGTTTACATAAGGGGTTAGCAATTTTTGAGAAATCCTTTATAAATCGCCTGTAGAACCCGGCGTGTCCAAGGAAACTTCTTACTGCCTTAACTGAAGTGGGCGGTGGCAACTTCTCAATCACCTCAACCTTAGCATGGTCAACTTCAATACCCTTACTGGACACTCGATGCCCTAGCACTATACCTTCTTGTACTATAAAATGGCACTTCTCCCAGTTCGACACTAAATTTGTCTCCACACACCTTTTTAACACTCTTCTTAAATTGTACAGACAGTCTTCAAACGAATCCCCTACCACAGAGAAATCATTCATAAAGACTTCCATAATATCTTCAACCATGTCAGTAAAAATGGCTAACATACACCTCTGAAAGGTGGCCGGTGCATTGCATAGGCCAAACGACATTCTCCGAAAGGCAAAGATGCCATACGGGCAAGTGAATGATGTCTTCTCTCTATCCTCAGGGGCTATGGAAATCTGATTGTACCCCGAATACCCATCCAAAAAATAGAAGTGAGACCTCCCTGCTAGTCTATCCAATATTTGGTCAATGAATGGTAAAGGAAAATGGTCTTTCCGGGTGGCTGTGTTCAGTTTTCTATAATCCATACAAATTCGCCAACCCGTAACTGTACGAGTTGAGATCAACTCATTATTCTCATTGGGCACTACAGTCATTCCACCCTTCTTTGGCACACACTGAACTGGGCTAACCCAATTACTGTCAGAGATTGGGAAGATGATTCCCGCATCTAATCACTTGATCACTTCTTTCTTCATCACTTCTTTCATGTTGGGGTTCAGCCTTCTTTGATGTTCTCTGGAAGGTTTGTTCCCATCTTCCAATAGAATCTTATGCATATAAAATGTCGGGCTGATCCCCTTAATATATGCAATGGTCCAGGCAATTGCAGTCTTGCATTCCATTAACACCTGCAAAAGTTGTTCTTCTTGAACATCTAACAAACTAGATAAGATAATAACAGGTAAAGTGGATTTAGGTCCCAAGAAAGTGTACTTGAGGTGAAAAGGTAACGGTTTTAGTTCCAACTGTGGTGGCTCTTCAATTGACAGTNAACCTTAGCATGGTCAACTTCAATACCCTTACTGGACACTCGATGCCCCAGAACTATACCTTCTTGTACCATAAAATGGCACTTCTCCCAGTTCAACACTAAATTTGTCTCCACACACCTTTTTAACACTCTTCTTAAATTGTGCAGACAGTCTTTAAACGAATCCCCTACCACAGAGAAATCATCCATAAAGACTTCCATAATATCTTCAACCATGTCAGTAAAAATGGCTAACATACACCTCTGAAAGGTGGGTGGTGCATTGCATAGGCCAAACGGCATTCTCCGAAAAGCAAAGATGCCATACGGGCAAGTGAATGATATCTCCTCTCTATCCTTAGGGGCTATGGAAATCTGATTGTACCCCGAATCCCCATCCAAAAAATAGAAGTGAGACCTCCCTGCCAGTCTATCCAACATTTGGTCAATGAATGGTAAAGGAAAATGGTCTTTCCGGGTGGCTGTGTTCAGTTTTCTATAATCCATACAAATTCGCCAACCCGTAACTGTACGAGTTGAGATCAACTCATTATTCTCATTGGGCACTACAGTCATTCCACCCTTCTTTGGCACACACTGAACTGGGCTAACCCAATTACTGTCAGAGATTGGGAAGATGATTCCCGCATCTAACTACTTGATCACTTCTTTCTTCACCACTTCTTTCATGTTGGGGTTCACCCTTCTTTGATGTTCTTTGGAAGGTTTGTGCCCATCTTCCAATAGAATCTAATACATACAAAATGTCAGGCTGATCTCCTTAATATCTGCAATGGTCCAGTCAATTGCAGTCTTGCATTCCATTAACACTTGCAAAAGTTGTTCTTTTTGCACATCTAACAAACTGGATGAGATAATAATAGGTAAAGTGAATTTAGGTCCCAATAAAGCGTACCTGAGGTGAAAAGGTAAATGTTTTAGTTCCAACTGTGGTGGCTCTTCAATTGACGGCTTAGCTGGAGGTGTATTTCTTTCTTCCAAGTGTAAGGGCTCGAATTCGAGCTCTATTTTCCAGTACCCTCGCCCTTCAAGGGCCAAAACCCACTCTGTAAAGTTTTCACCATTCATTTCTTCTAAGTTCATAAGACATGTTGCTAGAGGGTCTTTTGCATTCAGAGTCTTATCTTCCTCCTCCAAGATCACATCCACAGCTTCTATCAGAGAGCAGTTAGCAAACTCACTAGGTCGCCGCATAGATTTTTGCACATTAAACGTTATCTCTTCATCGTTCAATCTCATCTTTAGCTCTCCAGTTTCACAATCAATTAGGGCTCTCCCAGTGGCCAAGAATGGCCTTCCCAAAATTATAGGAATCTCTTCGTCAACCCGACAGTCTAAAATGACAAAATATGCTGGGAAAACAAACTTCCCCACCTATACTAATACATCATCAATGATACCAGAGGGCCTCTTCACTGTCCGGTCAGCCAGCTGTAACAACATAGACGTCGGTCTAGCTCTTCCAATGCCTAACCTTTTGTAGATAGTCAAGGGCATCAAGTTTATGTTTGCTCCCAAATCACAAAGTGCCTTAGCAAACGCATAGTTGCCTATTGTGCATGGGATTGTGAAACTTCCTGGATCAGATAACTTCTCAGCTATGGGTCTTATCACAACAACACTACATGTCTGAGTTAGTGTAACTGTGGCCAAGTCTTGAAAGTCGAACTTACGAGACATCAAGTCCTTCATCATTTTTGCATAACCAGGCATTTCCTTTAAGGCATCAATCAATGGAATGTTTACCTGAATTTGCTTCAACATCTCCAAGAATTTCTTATATTGCTCATCTTTTTGATATTTGGCCAATCTTTGGGGGAAGGATGCTGGAGGCCGCTTCTTTAATGTGCTTTGATTTTGAAGCTGCTCTGGCACTGTTTTTGTTGCCTTCTCTTGCTCTGACTCAGTTTCCTTCGTGACTTCTTTTTCCTTGCTTGTTTCGGCTGGTGCATGTTGTACTATCACCTCTATTAACCCTGTTGAGTCATCTATCTCGATAGGTACAGGCACAAGTGTTTCAGTAGGCCGGCTTTCGCGAGCCATCTCTTGCTCCAGATCTAGGTCTCTGCCATTTCGTAGACTCACTGCCATAAGCTATTTCGGGCATTGTTGTTGTTATTGTACTGTTGTTGCGCTGGTCTATATTGTTGATTATGTTGACCCCAATTCAAACGACCTTGCCTCTGTCGCCCATAGTTGGCTACATAATTCATATCTTCATGATATTGTTGGTTGTCACCTTCCGCACTCTACGAGCAAACATATGGTTGGTTAATGCATGGTGTACATAAGCCCCCATTAGTTGTGTCAATTATGTAAACCTGTTGCTTCTGACCTGATTCATTAATCTTTTTGGTGAGGATACTCATTTGTGTCATTAGGGTGACCACATTCTCAGCTATGGAGTTGTTTGGATCCAACGCCACTGAGTGAACTACCAGAGTGATCGTGGAAGCTTTAGTCATCCATCCTGAGTTTTGTGCCATCTTATCAAGTAGGATCTTGTATTCTGGAATGTTTTACTCAGAAATGCTCCACCCACTGAAGCATCAACATTAGCCTTTAAGCTATCAGCCAGTCCCATGTAGAATCTCTGCCCCAACATCTGATCTGGGATACCATGATGTGGACACTTAACCAACATGCCCTTGAATCTCTCCCATATTTCCTATAGTGATTCTATTGGTCTCTACCTGTAGCTCAATATATCATCAATCTATTGGGAAGTTTTATTTGGTGGGTAGAATTTGTTCAAAAATTGCTTGACTAATTCCTCCCAAGTAGTGATGGAATTTATGGGGAGCGAATTAAGCCAAGTCTGATCTTCTCCTGTCAGCGAGAATGGGAACAACAAAAGCTTTATTGCGTCCGGTGTTACATTGGGTTGCCTTTGTGTTAAACATATTGACATGAAATCTTCAGGTGCTGCTGAGGATATTCAATATGGACCCAGAGAACAGTCCCTTGTTCTGCAACAAATGTAGCATGTTATTTTTTATTTGGAATGATTCTGCTTGTATCTGAGGGACTGTAATTGCGGTTGCCAGATTGTCGGCGGTGGGTTGTGCCCAATCATATAATGCTGTTTCTGGTACAAGAGGCACCACACCCCGAATGTTTGGTTCATTCTCATTGTTTCTGTTGTTTATTGGATTTTCTATTCCGTCATCCATGTTTGGTTTGATTTGTTCTCTCGAGTTTTGTTGTTGTTTTCTTCTCTTCTTTGCACGATTTAGTGCCTTGAAAACTTTCTCAGGATCTGATATCGCTTCAAGCAATTCACCAGTTCTTGAGGAATTCCTAGGCATGCACCTGTAATGCTCAAGACTACAAACGTTAAAATTTCAATGTATTTGGTTTAGAATGGGGAAAATTGACTACACTAAGAATTCTAGCACTTCTTTTAGCTATAATTAATACCGTTAATTCCCCAGCAACGTCGCCAAAATTTGATCACGCCCAACTATGACTTATAAAAGGGACTAAGCGGTCGTTATAAATATATTCTGGCTAATAAGTCCGGAGTCGAATCCCACAAGGAATTAACCTATCAAACACAGCTACTAGACTCGCACAAATTTACACAATCAATCTTCAGAAATATTTAAGTAACATGTTGGATTTTATTAACTAAGTATTATGTAATGAAAATGTAATAATTAACAACTAACTACGAACAAGTTGTAAACAAGAATTGGAATGATCTAAGGTTGTGATTTCCCCTATTGTCGGAATCCTTTCCGCTATGTTTCCTATACATTTGCCTAAGTCTTCTCTACCGATCATGAGCACTCTAACTGTCATAACTCTCTCCCGAGTAATTACCATAATTACTAGACATATTCTCCCAAATTACGCTAGCTAGCATTAAGCACAGCTCACTCACATCGCACCAAAGTTTCGTTATCCCTAAACCCACCTTTAAACCTCCGTATCGATCCCTCATATACATTTAGGAGTGATGTTGTTCAACAACTACCTAAATATGCACTCTCTCCTGAGTAATGCATACTAAATAGGCACAGCTAATTGAAGGCCCTTCAATCAACCATAAGAATAATATAGTTGAACAAATAGAGAAAATACTACGGCAAATCTATATTAACATAACAAGAAAATCATCCTTCAATAGGTTCCATCAAAACCCTAGATTAGGAAGTTAGCTACTCATACTCATAATAACAATATCCCAAATATTTTGCATAAGTAAAATAGAGAGTAAAGATGAAAGGATATAAAAATAATGATTCTAACTCCAAGGAGTGATTCCACAAGCTCTTCTTGCCTCTAGCTACCCAAGAACGACCTTCCAAGTGGTGTTTTAGGTCTATTTATATGTGTAGAAGAAACCCTAAACGTGTTGGCCGAGTCCTAGTCAAACCCGGAATGAATTAAGTCTTCAAAACGCGGATTGGACCTGGCCTCAGGCCTGGCGTCACCAGCCTAACGCCTGGAATTTGGCCGGCCTCGCCAGGCTAAAGCCTGGTCCGGCCTGGCCTTAGGCTGGCCTCGCCAGGATAAAGCCTGGTCCAGCCTGGCCTTAGGCTAGCCTCGCCAGGCTAAAGCTTGGTCTAGCCTGGCCTTTGGCTACCTCACCAAGTCTCTCCTTTTCACTGTTCTCGAGCACACTTTTGACGTTTAAGTATCCGTTTTGCTCTACTTTCATCTCCAATTCACCTACACATAAAATAAACTCCATTATGCGCAAATAAAGTGTAATTTATGATTAAAGCATGTAAAATGCAAGGCACATAATGTACGAAACTATGGAATTATAGCCACACATCAAGACACTAGATTTTCCTTCTGTAGTTTGTGATTCACGATATTCTGAATTTTGGGATTACTGTGTATGTGTTTTTGAATAGTTGGTTATTGTACATGCCAAGCGGTATGGTACCCAGTTATGCTGTTAAATTTATGTGTTTATTTCATTATTCAGCAAAATATTAGGCTTACCTAGTCGTAGAGATTAGGTGCCGTCATGACGTAATAAGGAGGGAAAATTGGGTCGTGACAAGTTAGTATCAGAGCTCTAGGTTCGTAGGTGTCGTGAGTCACAAGCCGGTTTATTAGAGTCTCGCAGATCGGTACAGAGACGCCTGTACTTATTTTCGAGAGGCTATGGAACTGTTAGGAAAATTTCACTACTTTGATTCCTTGTCGTGCAAAAATTTGTTGACTTCAAAAAAAAAATCTAAACTTTTGTATTCTATTCTCTCACAGATGGTGAGGACACGTACGAGCGGATCTGATGATCAGGCACCTGCGCTCCCTGCTAGAGATGCGAGAGGCCAGGACTGGGGTAGAGGCCGAGGACGTCCACATGTTGCAGACAGGGCACCCGCATGAGCTGCTACAAAGGAGCCCCCAGTAGCTCTAGCTGGAGGGCAGACACCTGAGGTACCTATTTCTACACCAGCCCTCCAAGAGACTCTAGCCCAGTTTTTGAGCATGTTCAGCACCTTAGCTCAGGATGGATTGATCCCACTTGCTCCTACCACATCTCAGGCCGGGGGAGGAGAACATACTCCCGTCACCGGTACTCCAGAGCAGCGGGTTCAGGTCGACCAAGTTCCAGAGATTGTACCAATGTAGCCGATAGCTCCAGCTCAGCCCGAGGTTAGGGCAACAACTTCTGAGGTGGAGCAGCTCAGACTTGAGAGGTACAAGAAGTGCCACCCACCTACCTTCAACGTATTTGCTACAGATGATGCTCAGGTTTTTCTAGAAAAGTGTCATCGTATTCTCCGTACTATAGGGGTACCGGAGACGAGCAAGGTTTATTTTACTACATTCCATCTTAGAGGAACAACCTATCAGTGGTGGCGTGCTTATAAGCTGAGTAGTCTGGATGGCAGTTTCACTTATACGGACTCAGTTCTCGGACATGTTTTTGAGAGAGTATGTCCCTCAGAGCCTCAGGAACTCATGGCGCACGGAGTTTGAGAAGCTGCGCCAGGGATCCATGACTGTGTCAGAGTATGCAGTCCATTTCAGTGATTTGGCCCGACATGCACCGACCTTGGTTGCCACAGTTTGAGAGAGGGTTCGACAGTTTATTGAGGGACTCCACCCTAGTATCCGGATTAGTATGGACAGGGAGTTGAAGATGGATATTTCTTATCAACAGGGTGTGAGTATTTCCAGGAGATTGGAGGGCATTCTTGCCCGAGATAGAGAGGAGAAGGAGGCCAAGAGGTCTCGAGAGACTGGTTCTTATTCTAGTGCTCGTGACCCATTCATTCAGCTCTTCCAGCTGCGAGCGGTGTTGCAGCTCCTTCTAGGCCCCAGGAGCCTTATTATGCACCGCCATTATCTAGTGCGCCTCCTGCATGAGGTGTTCCTAGTGGCCAGTCCAACAGACCTGGCCCAAGCCAGTCACAGCAGCCACGCCCTCCCAGAGCTTGTTTTGAGTGTGGCGACACTTGCCATATGGTGAGGGATTGCCCCAGGTTTAGGAGGGATGCACCTCCACAGACTTCTCAGCCACAACATGCTCCACTGGGTCCTCATGCTATGATTATAGCACCAGCTTCCACCCCGCCTGCTTAACCAGCCCGAGGTGGAGGTCGGGGAGGTAGAGGTCGCCCCAGAGGGGGAGGCTTGTCCAGATATTATACCCTTCCTGCTCGTATAGAGGCAGTTGCTTCTGATTCTGTCATTACAGGTATTGTTCTAGTCTGTCATAGAGATGCGTCAGTATTATTTGACCCAGGCTCAACATATTCCTATGCGTCCTCTTATTTTTCCCCATATTTGGGAGTATCTCAGGATTCTTTGAGTTCCCCTATTTATGTGTTTACTCATGTGGGAGATTCTCTTATTGTGGACCGCGTGCATCGGTCATGTTTGATTGCTCTTAGTGGTTTTGAGACCAGAGCTGATTTATTATTGCTCAACATGGTGGACTTTGATATTATTTTGGGCATGAACTGGTTGTCGTCCCATTATGCTATTCTTGATTTTCACGCTAAGACCATAACGCTGGCTATGCTAGAACTTCCGCGATTAGAGTGGAGAGGTACCTTAGAGTATACTCCCAGTAGAGTTATTTCATTTCTTAAAGCTCAACGAATGGTTGAGAAGGGGTGTGACGTGTATCTTGCTTATGTGAGAGATTTCAGTATTGATACCCCTACAATTAAGTCAGTTCCAGTAGTGAGAGACTTTCCAGATGTGTTTCCAGCTGATCTTCCAGGCATGTCGCCCGACAAAGATATTCATTTTGGCATTGATTTGTTGCCGGGCACTCAGCCCATCTCTATTCCTCCATATTGTATGGCTCCTTCTGAGTTGAAAGATTTGAATGAGCAGTTACAAGAGTTGCTTGATAATGGTTTCATTCGGACCAGTATGTCACCTTGGGGTGCTCCTGTCTTATTTGTGAAGAAGAAAGATGGGTTTATACGGATGTGTATTGATTACCGCCAGTTGAACAAAGTCACAGTGAAGAACATGTATCCATTGCCCCGTATTGATGACTTATTTGATCAGTTACAGGGTGACAGAGTGTTTTCCAAGATTGACTTACGCTCAGGCTATCATCAGTTGAAGATTCAGGAGCTAGATATCCCAAAGACTGCTTTCAGGATCAGATATGGTCACTATGAGTTTCTTGTTATGTCTTTTGGGCTGACCAATGTCCCAATAGCTTTTATGCACTTGATGCATAGTGTGTTCCAGCCTTATCTTGACTCATTCGTCATTGTGTTTATTGACGACATTCTGTTGTACTCCCGGACTCGGGAAGATCATGAGCAACACCTGAGGACTGCACTTCAGACCTTGAGAGAAAAGAAGTTATATGCAAAATTTTCAAAGTGTGAGTTTTGGTTAGACTCAGTGGCATTCTTGGGTCATATAGTATCGAGTGATGTGATCTAGGTGGATCCGAAGAAGATTGAAGCAGTACAGAGTTGGCCCAGACCGTCCTCGGCTATAGAGATCCAGGGTTTTCTTGGTTTGGCTGGGTATTACCGTCGATTTGTAGAGAGTTTCTCTTCTATTGCTGCACCTATGACCAAATTGACCTAGAAGAGTGTTCCATTCAGGTGGACTGAGGAATGTGAGGAGAGCTTCCAAAAGCTCAAGACATCTTTGACTATAGCCCCAATATTGGTGTTACCTACAGGTTCAGGGTCTTATATTGTATATTGTGATGCATCGCGGATTGGTCTCGGCGCGGTGTTGATGCAGGACGGTAGGGTGATTGCCTACGTGTCCAGACAGTTGAAGGTGCATGAAAAGAACTATCTTGTCCACGACCTGGAGTTAGCAGCTACTGTTCATGCCTTGAAGATTTGACGACATTATTTGTACGGTGTTCTTTGTGAGATTTACACCGAACACCGGAGTTTGCAGCATCTGTTCAAGCAGAAGGATCTTAATTTACGTCAGATGAGGTGGTTGGAGTTACTTAAAGATTATGATATCACCATTCTCTATCATCCCGGGAAGGACAATGTAGTGGACGATGCCTTGAGTCGTAATGCGGAGAGTTTGGGGAGTTTAGCATATCTACCAGTAGTAGAGAGGCCATTGGCATTGGATGTTCAGGACTTAGCTAGCCAGTTTGTGAGATTGGATATTTCTGAGCCGAGTCGAGTATTGGCTTGTGTGGTCTCTCGGTTTTCTCTTTATGATCGTATCAGGGAGCGTCAGTATAATGACTCCCATCTGCTCGTCCTTCAGGACAGGGTTCGGTGAGGTGATGCTAGAGATGTCACTATTGGAGATGATGGTGCATTGAGGATGCAGAGCAGGCTATGTGTGCCCAATGTAGATGGTTTGCGTGAGTTGATTCTCCAAGAGGCTCATAGCTTGCGGTACTCTATGCATCCGGGTGCTGCAAAGATGTATCAGGACTTGAGACAATATTATTGGTGGAGGAGGATGAAGAAGAACATAGTAGAGTTTGTGGCCCGATGTCTAAATTTCCAGCAGGTGAAATATGAGCATCAACGGCCAGGTGGGTTGCTTCAGAAGTTAGAGATTCCAGAGTGAAAATGGGAGCGAATCACTATGGATTTTGTTGTTGGACTCCCACGGACTCAACGGAAGTTTGAAGAAGTTGGGTGATTGTGGACAGGCTGACCAAGTCAGCTCATTTCATTTATGTGATGACTACCTATTCTTCCGAGCAGTTGGCTTGAATTTATGTCTACGAGATCGTCAGACTTCATGGCGTACCGGTATCCATCATATTTGACCGGGGTACGCAATTTACATCACGGTTCTGGAGAGCTGTACAACATGAGTTGGGTACTAGGGTTGAGTTGAGCACAACATTTCACCCTCAGACGGATGGACAGTCCGAGCGCACTATTCAGATACTGAGGATATGCTTCGTGCGTGTGTGATAGAATTTGGGGGTGCTTGGGATCAGTTCTTGCCACTTGCGGAGTTTTCCTAAAATAACAGCTACGAGTCGAGCATTCAGATGGCTCCGTATGAGGCCTTGTATGGTAGGCGATGCCGGTCTCCAGTGGGTTGGTTCGAACCGGGCGAGGCTAGGCTATTGGGTACAGATTTGGTTCAGGATGCCTTGGAGAAGGTTAAGGTAATTTAGGATAGACTTCGCACAGCCCAGTCCAGACAGAAGGGTTATGCGGGCCGGAAGATTCACGATGTTGCATTCATGGTTGGTGAGCGGATCTTGCTCCGGGTTTCGCCTATGAAGGGTGTTATGAGGTTTGGGAAGAAGGGCAAGTTGAGCCCTAGGCATATTGGCCTTATGATATTCTTGAGAGAGTTGGGCATGTGGCTTACAGACTTGCACTACCACGTAGTCTCTCTGCAGTTCATCCAGTGTTCCATGTTTCCATGCTCCGTAAGTATCACAGCGATTCGTCTCATGTGTTAGACTTCAGTTAAGTTCAGTTGGACAAGGATCTATCTTATGTTGAGGAACCAGTGGCTATTTTGGACAGTCAGGTTCAAAAGCTGAGATCAAAGGACATTGCTTCCGTGAAGGTTCAGTGGAGGGGTCATCCGGTCGAGGAGGCGACTTGGGAGACCGAGTAGGATATGCGCATCCATTATCCTCATCTTTTCACCACTTCAGGTATGTCTCTATGCTCGTTCTAGGACGAACGATTGTTTTAAGAGGGGGATGATGTAACGACCCGACTTGTCGTTTTAAAAGTTGTAGCCCCACTCCCTTATTTATTGCTCATTCTGTGCTTTATAACTGTTATGTAACATGTCGGGATAGTCGGTTCGGGTCCGATGAGGTTTTGGAATGAATTGGAACACTTAGTTCTAAGTTTTAAAGCATAAGTTCAAATAGTGATCAGATGTCGACTTACGTGCAAACGACCCCGGAATAGAATTTTGATGATTCCAACAGCTCCGTATGGTGATTTTGAACTTAGGAGCGTGTTCAAAATTTTATTTGGAAGTCCGTAGTTAAAATAGGCTTGAAATGGCTAAAATAGAAATTTAAGTTTGGAAGTTTGACCAGGGAGTTGACTTTTTGATATCGGGGTCGGAATCTAGTTCTAAAAAATTTTCATAGCTCCATTATGTCATTTATGACTTGTGTGCAAAATTTGAGGTCAATCAGACTTGATTTGATAGGTTTCGATATCGAATGTAGAAGTTAAAAATTCTTAAGTTTCATTAAGCTTGAATTGGGGTGTGAATTGTGATTTTAGCGTTGTTTGATGTGATTTGAGATTTCAATGATGTTTTAAGACTTGTTGGTGTGTTTGATTGAGGTCCCGAGGGCCTCGGGTGAGTTTCGGATGGTTAAGGGATCAAAAGTTGGACTTAAACAACTCCTGCAATTTTTATTTTGCTGGAAATTCGGGAGCAGGACTGAAGGCCGAGGACCAAAGTCCGATGACCGAAGGCTGAGGGCCGAGGGTCGAGGGCAGCCTGGACAGAACTGTAAGTTATAAAGCAGGGGACTTCGTCCCATTTTCTATTTTTGACAAATTGGAGCTTGGGGAGAGGCGATTTTTGGGAGATTTTCAAAGAAAATATCGGAGTAAGTATTCTAAACTCAATTATGGTTAGGTTACCCGAATCCATCATTTTATTTTCACTATTTAATTAGTGTTTTGAGATTGAAATTTGGAAATTTTTTAGAAATTCATTGAAACGAATTTTTGAGATTTCGGTGTTGATTCGGAGTTGGATTTGGGTGAAACTGGTATGGTTGGACTCATAATTGAATGGGTTATTGGATTTTGTAAGTTTCACCCGATTCTGAGATAATATTTGAATTAATTTCGGATTTTTATTGAAAAATATAGTATTTTCTTATGAAATTGATTCGTATAATTTTTGTTGACTGTATCGAATAATTTGGCTAGATTCGAGCCATTCAAAGTTGGATATTCATGGAAAAGGCATTCTTACCGATTGATTGAGCTTGGTTCGAGGTAAGTGTCTTGCCTAACTTTGTATGAGGGAAATCCCTTTAGGATTTGGCACTGTTTTGATATGTGAACGCCAAGTACGTGGGGTGACGAGTACGTACACAGGCTAATTATTGTAAAACCCGATTTCTACTAAGTAATAACCTGTTTTCTTTCTTATTTGAGTCTTATCAACATGTGTAGTATCCTGTTAGACTAAAACAGTATGTCTACTTGCCTTAATTGTTTATCTAAACTCCGTGCATCATGTTTTAGTGAAATTCCTATTTTTCCTTGACTTGAACTTTGTCTCAATTGTAGTTTTTCCTGCTGTAATTGTTATTTCTGTTGGTTGAGCTGTATATTTATTTTGGGACTACGGAACGGTATTTCGGGAGATCACCTTATACTGCATATTTATTTTGGGACTACGGAACGGTATTTCGGGAGATCACCTTATACTGCATATTTATTTTGGGACTACGGAATGGTATTCCAGGAGATCCCCTTGTCTTGTATATTTACTTTGGGACTACGGAACGGTATTCCGTGAGATCCCCCTGTACTGCATATTTATTTTGGGACTACGGAACGGTATTCCGTGAGATCCCCCTGTACTGCATATTTATTTTGGGACTACGGAACGATATTCCGGAGATCCCCTGTCTTGTATATTTACTTTGAGACTACGGAACGGTATTCCGGGAGATCCCCCTGCAGATTTACGTTTGGGACTACGAGACGGTATCTCGGGAGATCCCCTGTTGTATTTATGTGTACTGAGCTGCTACCTTCTATGAATTCTTTCTTGTTAAATTTCAGTCTTTATTTTACTGCGATATTTCATTCCTGTCTTGCTTTATTATTATATATACCAGTAGGGTCGTGACCTGACCTCGTCACTACTCGACCGAGGTTAGGCTTGGCACTTACTGGGTACCGATTGTGGTGTACTCATGCTACTCTCTGCACATGTTTTTTGTGTGCAGATCCAGGTGATCCTTATCAGCCGCACTGTCAGTGAGCCGAGACAACTTTGGAGACTTCGAGGTATATCTGCTGCATCCGCAGACCTCAGAGTCCCATTCTAATCTTTCGCATGTCCATTATCTTCTGTATTTTTCTTTTGCTAGACTCTGATGTATAGAGACACTAGATTTTCCTTCTGTAGTTGGTGATTCACGATGTTCCGGGTTTTGGGATTACTGTGTATTGTTTTTGAATAGTTGGTTATTGTACATGCCAAGCGGCATGGTACCCAGTTATGTTGTTAAATTTATGTTTTCATTTTATTATTCCGCAAAATGTTAGGCTTACCTAGTCGTAGAGACTAGGTGCCGTCACGGCGTAATAAGGAGGAGAAATTGGGTCGTGACAGAAAGTGATACAATCTATTATTTAAAGTAAATAAAAATGAATACACTTTATAGTTCTATTAAATATTATAACCCATGAGAGGATCTCAAATATTTCTAAACATCTTTTAAATAAAATTCTATATAAAAATTATATATTTATATGTCGGTTTGGTTCAGATTTTTTTATTCAATACCAAACCAAATCAAACCAAACCTAGTCGGATTTTTTAATCGGTTTGGTGCGGTTTTCCGGTTCGATTTGTACAATCCTAGTAAAAGAGAATAAGCTCAGCTTTAATAATACTCAACAGAACTCTTGATACACCAGTTATATCATTAAAATTCTAAATGATTTATCTGAATACAATCAAAAATAAAATTAGACAAGAAATCTCCAATCGCAAAACCCATGTAGTTCGAACAAGTAAAAAATATATGACATTTCATTAGGTTTAAATTGTCCATTGAAGGGTTCCGTACATTTTCATTTATTTTAAATTCTAAGAATTTCACCAGTTGGACAAAAAATGCTCAACTTTTGTAAACTTAAAACATATATATATATATATATATATATATTATTTATTTATTTTAAATAAAAGATTATGTATATGTTTAAAGCAATACCAATAAGGATGAAAATAGACTTATCCAAACTTAAAGGATCATTTTGGTTAAAAACTACAAAACATACTCTGCAACCTTAATTTTCTTCTTGCTTAAATAATCCTTCTTTGTGTACATTTATTCAATCTCTGCTACCACTTTTATTCTCTAACCCTCCTTCTCAATATAAGTACAGAGCGAGGGAAAGAGAAACAGAAAAGAGATATATATACCCACACACAAAAACAAAGTTTATTATTCAAAATCACTTTTCTGATCAATTTTTGCACTCTAAGGTAAAAGAAAGTGAACGTGCACCGTACGCAGCCCAAAAATCTTCCCTTGTAGTTTTGCAAATATAGACTCTCTTCAATTCACGCTTCAAACGTGTAACCGAAAATACATACATACATATAAACTTATACAAAAACTGAAGGAAAATGGGTTAAAGATTGAATCTTGAGCTGCTTGCCGTGAATTTTGGGTTTGTTATTGAATTGGGCTCCTTCAAAAATGGCGTGTAATGCTATATCAAATACGCAACAAGAACCGAGCATCGATACAGATAAGCTAAGTTATGAAATTTTTTCTATTTTAGAAAGCAAATTCTTATTCGGTTACAATGATCAAAAGTTTTGGGTACCTAAAGAATTAACTTCTCCGATTGAAGAGCACAAAAACGATGACGTTTCAACGATCAAAAATCAACGAGGAAAAATATGCATCCTCAGTATTGATGGTGGTGGAATGCGAAACATATTATCGGGAAAAGCTTTAGCGTATTTGGAACAAGCGTTGAAGGTTAAATCGGGAAATTCACACGCTAGAATCGCTGATTATTTCGACGTCGCTATCGGTTCCGGTGTTGGAGGAATTTTCACGGCGATGCTTTTTTCTACAGAAGATAAAAAACGTCCGGTTTTTCAAGCTGAGGATACGTGGAAGCTTCTGGTTGAACAAGGTAAAAAAATTTACCCTTTGAAAGGGTCAAATAATGCCGGAAAGGATTTTCTACGGCGAGTTTTCCGCCGCGGCAACACCGTTTCATCTACTTCCGGGTTAGAGAAGGCGATGAAAGAAGCGTTTGTGGATAAAAAAACAGGTCGAAGCCTTACGTTAAAGGATACGCTTAAACCGGTTTTAATCCCGGTTTATGACCTGTCAAGTACGGCGCCGTTTGTGTTCTCTCGAGCCGACGCTTTTGAGTCGGAGAGCTTTGATTTCAGATTATGGGAAGTTTGTAAGGCTACAGCGGCTGAACCAGGAGTTTTCGACCCGGTTTGTATGAAATCTGTCGATGGAAAAACCGGGTGTGTGGCGGTTGACGGCGGTTTAGCTATGAGTAACCCGACGGCGGCGGCGATTACTCACGTGCTTCATAACAAACAGGAGTTTCCTTTTGTTAGAGGGGTTGAGGACATTTTGGTACTTTCGCTTGGAACAGGGCAGCTTTTAGAAGGAAGCTTTGAATATGAACATGTTAAAAAATGGAAAGCTAAGGACTGGGCTAAACCTATGGCTCGCATCTCCGGCGACGGCACCGCCGATATGGTGGATCACTCCGTTGCTATGGCTTTCGGCCAATGTCGTAGCAATAACTACGTCCGCATTCAGGTATTATATTTGCATCAAAATCAAATAATTTAATTTTAAAATTATAAGAATGTATGCTTTCTTGTGTCATTTTTAATTGTCATTTAAGATTTTAGCTCTCTGAAAACTATTTAATAAGATTAATCATAATGACTGTGACCAGAAGGTCACGGATTCGAGTCGTGAAAACAGTCTCTTGCAGAAATGTAGCATAAAACTGCGTAAAATGCAGAAATGTAGGGTAATACCGTGTATAATAGACCCTTGTGGTCCGCCCTTCCCCGGACATAACGGAAGATTAGTGCACCGGACTGTCTTTTTTTAATCATAATGATTGTTTGACTAAATTATTCTTTATCTCTATTTGATATTTATTTCTGAAAGACGCAAGTGTTAAGTAATTACATTTTATTCAAAAGATATATTTGTTTGACACAAATACGAATGTCTTATGTTAAGCCTATTAAACAATGTAGATTCAGCCAAACCTCTACACTTCAATTTATTGGATTTAACATAGTTGCCTGAAAGTGGACAGGCTGGGGAAAGCTGGTGCCTTGGAATTTAACAAGCTTCTTCTCATATTTTGGGTGCTTGCAATTTAATTCTGAGGAATCATAGTTGTCACTGCAACTAGGGAAAGTTTTTAATGAATGTGGCTACTACAAACAATGTTGTCGTTGCCAAACAACTGGACACAAGGGATTGGTTGATCTTGATTGAAAAGGGAAAAAATACGAATGCTAGTACTCCATCCGTTTCAATTTATGTGAACTTGTTTCAATTTATGTGAACTTATTTGACTGGGTACGAAATTTAAGAAAAAATAAAGACTTTTGAAATATATGGTTCTAAACAAGTCAAAAGGGGAGTATTTGTGTGACTATAAAAGCTTCTCATTAAGGGTAGAATTGAAAGTTTAAACTAAATTGTTTCCAAATTTAGAAAGGGGTCATTATTTTTGGAACGGACCGGAACGGAGGGAGTAATAGTTAATGATAAAGATTGATTTTTTTTTTATCCACCTGGGAATAAAAAGGGCAGTCCTTTTCTAAAATCTGGCTGGCACTGGATAATTTGGTACCAGAAATGGATAATATCTGATGCTGGCTAGTTGCTGAATGATCAATGTTGCACTCCTTGCCAGTTACTACAGTAAATGTTCACAGCTGTGGTTTCCTATAATTAACTAGGAATGATTTGGTTACAAATTTAAGTTAGGTACACTGATAATATCAGTGTATTTAAACATGTAGCATATAACCTAGCTACCTAATTTTCTAGAATACCAATTTCACTTATTATGAACGATTACACGTAGTTTGTTTTAGGTCATCTGATAGTGTATAACTTCTTTTATACGAACAATGTGTATAGGCTAAACTAACCTGGAGTCTAATTAGTGAGATTCCGTGTTGCTCAAAGTAAGGATTGATTACAATTGCACATCTTTCTACTACTTATTAATTAGACCTTCCTAATTATTCTCTTGCCCTAATTTTTATCCTTTTCTATTATTCTTCATAGGTGGGATCTTTACCTTTACAGATTACTTATTAAGGAAGGGTCTAAAAGATAATGAATGTTAGCTTACTGAGGTCTGTGGATGTAAAAAAACGTACTCTTTTTTTCTTTTTCTTTTCTAATTCCTCTTCCGATTCCTCTTTGAATCCCTTTTGTTGGAGCTATTGCTCATTTGGTGATTCGAACCTACAAGTAGGTGGCGTACTGACCATCTGAGGAAGCTCCTCTTGTCGAAATAACTGCTCTTGATACGTACTGTTGCAGGGAGGAGAAATTGACCAATGGAATGTGCAGTAGAGAATATTATATGGAGAAGATTTGATAATTGGATTGATGACGTATAATCATCTCCAGTGGAGATGATTCAAAAGAATAATGGGATAACTTAAACAAATTCCAGTATGAAACATATTACATATATGCTTTCTGTACCAGCTAACCATATGGTTTGCTATTTGAGTTCTAAGTTAATATTAATTAACATGCAAAGTAGAATAACTTGTTACCTTACAACTATGCAAGTATTACTGTATGATTTCTTAGTAGAGTAAATAATTAACGTTTTCCATGAGTTTCAAGATTCCACTACATTTTCGGGGTATGTTATAACTTACAGGGGTGGAGGCACAAGCCGAGTTACGGTTTCGGCCGAACCCAATAACTTTTGCTCAAATAATGTACTTGGTGTTTAAAATTTATTCACTATGTATAAATATTAAATTTAGAAGTCATCGTTCTAAAATCCAGATCCCATATGTTTGAAATCCTGGCTCCGCCTTTAATAACTTATATACTATAAAAGCTTTTACAATGTGTCTTTTATGAATAGTTAGTTATAGTTATCTTTAAGATGACCTGATAATATAGTTTTATTTATTTATTTATAAATATATCAGTATATATATAAAAGTTAAACTCTTCTTCTTGACGACAAAAGTTAAATTCTTCTTCTTGATGACAGGCGAATGGGTCGGGATTTGGTCGTTGTGGGGTGAACATAGATGCTGACTCGAGTCCTAGCAATGTGAAAAAGCTCGTGGGAATTGCAGATGAAATGCTAAAACAAAAAAATGTAGAATCTGTGCTTTTTGGTGGTAAGAAAATTGCAGAGCAAAGCAATTTAGAGAAACTTGACTGGTTTGCTGGAGAACTTGTACAAGAGCATCAGAGGAGGAGTTGCAGGATAGCTCCCACTGTTGCATTTAAGCAAGCTGCTTCCTAAACATCTCTCAAACAGTAACCAAGAAAAATAAATAAAAACATCATTTTTTTACTTCTTTTTGGAAAGTTTCCTTTCTATCCTATCTTTCCAATTTATGATTTGTCGACTGGGGTAGATGCAACGTTGGCATAACTAAGCCTGCACTCATTGCTTTCGACTTGTATTATGTAAATCTAGTTACAATTTATAAGTATATATATATTTATACTAAGTTCCCTTACATTGCACAAAAAAGTAAAAAGTGCATTTTTTTTATAGTAGTAGACTAGTAGTATGCGGACCCACTTGCATGCATTTTGATTATTTCAACGAATATCTGCTATATTATCTTCCACTAGTATTGATATCGAGTAATTCTGTACGAAAAAGTTTAATCAAATGAAAAGAAATCTTCTTCATTAAAAAGTTACACAATGTAAATAGAATGAAAGAAATATCTTTATATACATATAAATTGTTAAATTTCAGCTTAATTCCAAGTGTATTTACTCATTGTGTAAGTTCGCATTTTTCTTAATTTGTTTTTGCTCCGCCTCCCATGTAGTGATTTTAAAATTCTTAATTCGTTTCTATGCGTTGAATAACTTCCGGTTTTGTAATGCGGAGAGCTATATTTTATGTACCAAACATGTCTTACCTAAGTTGGGTGATGATGTCAACCAGGACCCATTTTGCTTATAATTGGAACATTATGATATGAACCAAAACTTTTTTGTTAACAATAATTCAGGTTTCTGAATCGAAATCACAAGAAGATTGAGGTGTTGTTTGTTTCTGTCCATCCGTGGGCTCAGTCTTGTCATTTTCTTTATGTTTTTAGAAGGTGGTGGTTGTAATAGTTTAACAGAGATGCTTGAAGAGAGCTTTCCCTATTAGTCCACCGACACTTTTGGCATTTTAATCATATTATTATATTTGATGTTGAAACCCCATATTTATTTTTGACAAGGAGAAATCGCGGCCGCTACAAATTAGCATACTAAGATTTAGGTAGATGGGAATAACTCAACTACTGTTTTTTTTTTTTTTGTCTATGTTGTGATTTGAAAAATAGTTTAGAATTTTCACCCACTTGACTATTTGATAGTTGCTACTCTTCATTGTTACTAGTATACGCTATCTATAAAGTTTTAGGGAGATAGAGAAGAAATCAACTAGTGTTTTTTTTATCTCCGTTAAAATCTGAACTTTGATCTCCCATAGTTTTTATGCATTTCATTGATCGCTAAGCTACATTCTTAGATGTTCATCATTTTGAAATGAATTTAACTTATACACAATAATGTATAAAAAATTTATAATGTATTTTAATTGGTTATAATTTACTGTATTTATTGTGTAATCAAACTAAATTCACTATATGCAATTATTTGTTAGGTCATATTTATTTAGTGGTGTAAAAATATTATACAATGTTAATAACAATAACAATTATGCTTCAATCCCAAGCAAGTTAGGATTAGTGATATGAATCCTCATTCCTTTCATTTAGCTCAACTCATCATCATCATCATCATCATCATTACCAAAATAAAATAAAATTATAAGTAAAAAAAAATAAAAATAAAAATAAATAAATAATAATAATAATAATAATAGAAGTTCTCTACCAAATGTAAAACCGATTTTCAATTAGTAGATATCACATATATGTATATTTCTCTTCCATTGTGCCATATCATTTGCTAAGTCTACATTGATTTGAAGCGTTTGTAGGTCTTTCAAGATAACTTTCTTCCATGTGATTTTAGGTCTACCCCGTACCTTTTTTACTCCTTCCCCACCATAGGTTTATACCTATGGGCTGATGCATCTGTAGGTCGACGCAGGACATGATCAAACCATCTTAAACGACCTTATCTTATTTCATCTTTAATGTGTGATACTTGCACCTTCTGACGAATATGATCATTTTTAATCTTATCTAATCTTGTCTGGTGACACATTCATCTTAGCGTTTGTTTGCAACACTCATCTTGTGGATATATTGAACTATAGCAACCTAACATTTATTACCATATAACATACCTGATTTTATAGTTGTTCTATAGAACTTCTCGTCCACCTTGGTAGGCATCCTTCTATCACATAACACCCCGATGACACTTCTCTATTTCAACAACCCGATTTTAATCCTATGCGTAACATCTTCATCTATCATTCCATTTTCTTGAAATAACAAGCCTAGATATCTAATTTTTTGTATTTTGGCACTGCACTTCCATCTAGTTTCACCTCAACTTTGCCCTTTACAGCTGACTAAACTTGCAGTGTATGTACTCGTCTTATATTTATTTATCTTAAAGCCCTTACTATCTAAGGTATTTATTCATAGCTCAAGCTTTTGGTTGGCACCCTCGCTGATTTCGTCAATTAGCATAATATTATCAACAAATAGGATAATAAGTAGGGGCTCAATGCAGAACCCTGGTGTAAGTCCACTATGATGGAAAACTCCTATGTATCTCCTACTACAGTTTTTACACTAGTGATAACTCCTTCATATATGTCATTTATAATATTTATATATTTAATATGAATTATTTTCTTCTCCGTCACCCACTAAAGGACCTTCCATAGTACCCTATCATATAATTTCTCTATGTCAATAAACACCATGTATAGATCTTTCTTCCTTGAGAAAATAGATGAATAGATAGGGCTAAGCCAGCTGAAGGAAGGTCGCGTTAGCGCCACTTATGGTAATAGAATAGGGCGGCTTGCTCGCATGAGAACCCTCTAGATTAGGGAGATCCAAATAAGAGCTTGTTACACTGTAAATGACTGTCACGTCCAACGAGAGCACGAGCATCCCACTATTCTTTCTTCTCGTGCCTACCCACTCCGAGGTACCATATCATGTCAGGTTTTCGCATAGGCTTATCATCTGATGCAGAAACGATGCGAGAGGGAGAAGCGGACCTTACCCATAAAAAAAAACATAGACCTGCTCACAAAGAGCTACAAGATAGCCAAAAATATTGTAGATCTACCAGGAAAAAATGCAAATTAAGTTTCTACCATCTTGTCGTGTTCCTAAGTCTAATGCTATATCACTCTTTTACAAAGTTTTATTATATGACTCACGAGTTTAATATCACGATAGTTCACACAACTTTGAGTATCTCCTTTGTTCTTATAGACTGGAATCGAGGTACTCTTCCTCCACTCTTTCGGTATTCTACCACTTCTTAGTATGGAATAGCTTAATGATCCATACTACTCCAACCTCCTCATGGCACTTCCAAACCTCTATGGGGATATTATCTGGATCACAAGCCTTTCTAACCTTCATATTTTTCATGGCATACTTTACCTCTATCAGTCTAATTCTACGGGTATAGCTAAAGCTTTTATATACACAGACGTTCGAAAGCCTAAAATGTTATTCTCTTGGTTCCAGTTGAACAATTAATCAAAATATCCTTTCCATCTCTCCTTGATCTTGTTATCTCTTATCATTTTTTGTTAAGAATAATCTTTAATACACTTCACCTAGTTTAAATTCTTCTCTCTTCTCTCTTAGACATGCTATTGTAAACATTTCTTTCTCCCATTCTTTTGTCCTTAACTTTTGGTACAAGCCATCTAGAGCTTCTTCTGAGGCTTTCCATCTTTTGCTTTAACACTCTCTTTTAGCTTTAATAACTCTTTGTAACTCCTCATTCCACCACTGAGATTTCTGTGGCCGAGGTGATAGACCTTTAGACACTTCTAGCACTTCCGTTGTAACTTCTTTAGTGCAACATGATATTTACTTTCACAAGATGATCGCGTCTCCCTCAAAATCCCAAGCTCCTTTCTCCCATACCTTTTGTTAAAACGTTAATTGGTTAACACCCGTTAAATCCAACTACCTAATACATGTTAGTTTGTAAGTCATCTTCTTTTTCAGTCTATTCTTGATCTTTACATTTAAAACTACTAACGTATACTGGGTGGTCGTCGCTTTCTCCTGGAATGACTATGTATACGGTCAAACAGGGTTCGCCTCTTGTGTGACTAATCAAGACTGAAATATGGTAGGTTAAAGTTCGACCTCAAATTATATCGAACCGAGGTGCGAAGTTATGTCGTTAAGCTCGAGATCATGTCATCGAACAAAATCGAGATCAGACAAGATCGAGAAAAATTTGCCGAGCCGAATAATAGAAGGACGAAATATACGCGATCGGTTGTAGATCACGGCGAAAATCTCGGCACGTATAAAGGATAGGCCGATTGATTAACAAATTATGAGATTTTTTACCTTGTATAGAATTGTATCAAGAGTAGGACTCCCCTACTATATAAAAGGGGTTTGATCATTTGTAACAGGGAACACATTACGCAACATAAAGCAATATATTGTCATTTCCTAGCTTTTATTCATCTTGTTATTCTGTTCATACATTAGTGGAGACATCTCTTGGTTCAAGGTTGATTGAACTCGAGGGCCAAGGCTGTTCGATTTGGTAAACAGTTTGGTATAAGGCTATTCGATTTATGTGGTTTGTATTTATTCAATTATAGTCAATTTCAATTCTAATCCGTTTCCTTAATTTGTATCAAGTTATATCACGTATCCTTAAAACCGCGTATAAATTCAATTGTTATCCGATTTTTAGGATAAATAGTTTGGCACCCATCGTGGGGATAAGAATAATAGTGATTACCTGATACAAACTTTCATAACACACACACACACACACACACTATTTTACACTTGTTCTTTGGAGTATCTTTGATTCCAGGATCAAAATGTCGAACTTTCAGTCAGTACCCCTACACGTGGACAATGATTTCAGTCACCATGACGAAAATGATAACATAGAACCAGGGAACGACGTACCTCCAGTTGGCCTCGACGGAGTTCCGGCTGTGGATCCGATCGACATCAGCTCGCATGTAGCCATCAATGCAAATTTGGTCATCGATCCCGAGAGCATCATTCGTAGAGACGTTCGATCAGCCACTCAAAGCACACATGGCAGAGAAGAGGGAGGGATCCGCCTGCGGGTGATCTTCGAAATGTTGCAGGCTCAACAAGCAGCAATAGCCCAGTTCCAAAACCAGATTCGCCCATCGAGCAGGATCGAGCCCGAACCGTCCCAGGAAGTTGTCCACATAGTCAAATCGGTTTCAAGGAAATCGAATGAGAAGGAATCGGGGGCCGATTCTGCAATCATGAAGATGCTCGAAGAACTAAAAAAATTAGTTGAGTCAGGGGGAAAGAAGATCGAGGCAAACGACAAGAAGGTGGAAACTTACAACTCCAGGGTCGATCAGATCCCGGGGGCACCACCAGTATTGAAGGGTCTGAATTCCAAAAAGTTCATACAAAACCCTTCCCCCCAAGCGCGGCTCCCAAGCCAATTCCCAAGAAGTTCTTCATGACCGAGATTCATAAATACAATGGAACGACCGACGCAAACGAGCATGTCACCTATTACACATGTGCTATCAAAGGGAATGATCTCGAGGATGGCGAGCTCGAATCTGTCTCGCTAAAGAAATTTGGGGAAACCCTGTCAAAGGGAGCTATGATATGGTATCACAATTTACTACCTAACTCTATTGATTCGTTTGTTATGCTTGCAGATTCTTTTGTAAAGGCACACACTGGGGCTATCAAGGTCGAAACAAGGAAGTCGAACCTTTTCAAGGTAAGGTAAAATGACAACGAAATGCTCAGAGAATTCGTGTCTCGATTCCAAATAGAAAGAATGGATCTGCCACCGATCGCCGATGATTGGGCTGTTCAAGATTTCACCCAAGGACTCAATGTTCGAAGTTCAGTGGCTTCGCAGTAGTTGAAGCAGAATTTGACAGAATACCCAGATGTTACTTATGCTGATGTGCACAATCGGTATCAATCAAAGATCAGGGTCGAAGACGACCAGCTTGGGGCTCCTTCCCGGTCCGTTTATCCTATCAGGCCCGTTGATAGAATCAAGAGGGATATTGATCGAGAACCGAGGTTGAACAGGGTTCAGTACCAGCCGTATAATGGAGATCGTAGGAGCAACAGATCTGGGTGAAATCCTGTACGAAATGAAAGGAGGAGTGATCGAGGTCAGAGCTCTCGAGGGCTTATAAGTAAGAACGACTTCGACATGCCTATCAAACCTAAAGAGGCACCACGATTATCATAATATAACTTTAATGTTGATGCAACTGCCATCGTATCGGCTATCGAACGCATCAAAGATACCAAATGTCCTCGACCTTTACAAACCGATCAAGAACAGAGAAATCCCAACCAAATATGCAAATATCATGGCACCCGTGGCCACAGAACGAAAGATTGTCGACAGTTGAGAGAAGAAGTAGCCAGGTTATTCAACGACGGGCACCTTCGGGAGTTTCTGAGTGATCGAGCCAAAAATCATTTCAGAAACAGGGATTCCAATAAACAAAACGAGCAAGAAGAACCTCAACACGTCATTCATATAATTATCGGAGGGGTCGATGTTCCCCAAGGTCCAATGTTAAAACGCACCAAGGTGTCAATCACGAGGGAGAAACGAACTCGGTACTATATGCCAGAAGGAACCGTATCTTTCAATGACGAGGATGCAGAAGAAATAATACAACCCCATAATGATGTACTGGTAATATCTGTACTGATGAATAAAACTTGAGTTAAACGTGTATTAATTGATCCAGGTAGTTCGGCCAACATCATTTGATCAAGGGTCGTAAAGCAACTCGGCCTACAGGACAAAATCGTGCCCGCGACTCGAGTGCTAAACGGATTCAACATGGCTTGTGAAACTACTAAGGGAGAAATAACATTACCAGTTAACTCAATCGGGACCATCCAGGAGACCAAGTTTTATGTGATCGAAGGGGATATGAGATATAATGCCCTTTTCGGGAGACCGTGGATCAACAACATGAGGGTTATGCCCTCGACCCTTCACCAGGTGCTAAAATTCCCAACACCAGAAGAGATTAAAACAATCTACGAGGAGAAGCCTGTCGCGAAGGAAATGTTTGTCGTCGATGAAGTGATTCCAATATCGACACTCTCATCGACAAAAGAGTCAGATTCGAAAGCAAAACAGGAATCCGAATAACAATCACAGACGCCGGCCTCGACCCAACTAGATAAGCAGGGGACCGACGAAGACGATGATTATGGGGTTCCTCGATCCTTCATAGTCCCCGATGATTCTGACGCTACCAAATTAACGATCGAAGAGCTGGAGCAGGTCATACTGATCAAACATCTGCCCGATCGAAAGGTATACCTGGGCACGGGGTTAACTCCCGAACTCAGGAAAAAATTCATTTAATTTATTATAGCTAACATGGATTGTTTTGCTTGGTCTTATCTTAACATGACAGGAATCCCACTAGAGCTCACCACTCAAAAATTGAGCTTGGACCCAAAATTCCATCTAGTGAAGCAGAAAAGGAGACCCCAGTCTGAGATCAAGCATGCCTTCATCAAAAATAGGTAACTAAGCTCCTTAAAATAGGGTCCATCCGAGAAGTCAAATACCCCGGATGGCTAGCAAACGTAGTAGTAGTCCCTAAGAAAGGGAACAAACTAAGAATGTGTGTGGATTACAAAGATTTGAATAAGTCATACCCCAAGGACTCTTTTCCTTTGCCTAACATCGATCACATAATCGATGCCACGACCGGCCACGAGATCCTCAGTTTTCTCGATGCCTATTCCGGGTACAACCAAATACAAATGAACCCGGATGATCAGGAAAAGACCTCCTTTATCACTAAGTATGGCACATACTGCTATAACGTAAGGGCATTTGGATTAAAAAATACTGGTGCCACTTACCAATGCCTAGTAAACCGGATGTTCGAAGAACAAATAGGGAAATCTATGGAAGTTTACATTGATGACATGTTAGTTAAGTCCTTGCGAGCAGAGGACCATTTGAAGCATTTGCAGGAAACCTTCAGTATATTGAGGAAGTTGAATCCAAAAAAATACACTCTCGGAGTTAGGTCAGGTAAATTTCTCGGATTCATGATATCCAATCGAGGAATCGAGATCAACCCCTACAAGATCAAAGCTATCGAGGATATCACGGTAGTGGACATTGTGAAGGCTGTGCAGAGGCTAACCGGGCGCATGGACGCTCTGGGGCGATTCATCTCAAGGTACTCCGATAAGAGTCATCGATTTTTCTCATTGCTAAATAAGAAAACTAACTTCACATGGACTTCGGAATGCCAACGGGCCCTGGAAGAACTTAAGCGATACTTGTCGAGCCCGCCACTACTTCACATGCCGAGGGAAGACGAAGAACTGTACTTATATTTGGCAGTATCGGAGATAAGGATAAGTGGAGTCCTAGTTCGGGAAGAACAAGGTATGCAATTTCTGATTTATTATGTTAGCCAAACTTTAGGTGAGGCCGAAACAAGATACCCACAACTAGAAACATTGGCGCTTGCTTTATTAAGCGCCTCTAGGAAACTGAAACCGTACTTTCAATGCCACCCTATATGTGTTGTAACAACTTACCCATTGCGAAATATAATGCTTAAACCCGAACGCTCGGGACGATTGGCTAAATGGGCCGTGGAAATCAACGGGTACGATATCAAATATCGACCCCAAACAACCATTAAGTCTCAAATCTTGGCAGATTTCGTGGTCGACTTCACGCCGGCCCTAATACCCGAGGTCGAAAGAGAGTTTTTGGTAAACTCGGGAACGTCCTCGGGAATCTGGACCCTCTTTATGGATGGTGCAGTGAACGCAAAGGAGTCCGGACTTGGCATCGTACTGAAGCCACCCACGGGCAACGTGGTTAGACAATCCATTTGAACTGTGAAGTTGACTAACAATGAGGCCGAATATGAGGCCATGATTGCAGGTCTCGAGCTAGCCAAAAACTTGGGGGCCGAGGTAATCGAAGCTAAGTGTGACTCCCTCATTGTGGTGAATCAGATTAACGGAATGTTCGAAGTCAGAGAAGAACAAATGCAAAGGTACCTAGATAAGTTACAAGTAACATTACATCGGTTTAAAGAATGAACTTTGAAGCACGTGCCTCGAGATCAAAATAGCGAGGCTGATGCCCTCACAAACTTAGGGTCGTTGGTCAAGGACGACGAGCTTAACTCAGGGGCTGTTGTGCAACTCACGAGGTCAGTAGTCAAAGAAGGTCACACCGAGATAAATTCCATAAGCTTAACCTGGGATTGGAGAAATAAATACATAGAATATTTGAAGACCGGGAAACTTCTTTCAGATCCAAAAGAATCAAGGTCCCTGCACACAAAGGCACCACGATTCACCTTGTCCGAAGACGGAACCTTATTCAAAAGAATGTTCAATAGCCCACTAGCAATATGTCTCTGACCGAGAGAGATACTGAGTATGTTTTGAGGGAAGTTCACAAGGGCACTTGCGGAAATCATTCATGCGCCGAATCATTGGTTTAAAAGGTAATCAAAGCCAGCTATTACTAGATCGACATGGATAAAGATGCGAAGGAGTTTGTTCAAAAATGTGATAAATGCCAAAGATATGCTCCAATGATTAACCAACCCGGGGAACTACTGCATTCAGTCTTGTCACCATGTCCATTCATGAAGTGGGGAATGGATATCGTTGGCCTTCTTCTATGGGGATTAGGTAAGGCTTAATTTATCTTATTTGTGACTGCTTATTTTTCTAAGTGGGTTGAAGCACAAGCATACGAGAAGGTTAGGGAGAAGGAAGTCGACGACTTCATTTGGGACCACATCATATATCGGTTCGGGATGCCATCCGAAACTGTGTGTGACAATAGGAAACAGTTTATCGGCAATAAAGTTACCAAGTTTCTTGAAGATCATAAGATCAAAAGAATCTTATAGACACCTTATCACCCAAGCAGAAATGAGCAAGACGAATCGACTAACAAAACCATAATCCAAAACCTTAAGAAGAGGTTAAACGACGCCAAAGGGAAATGGAAGGATATCCTACCCGAAGTCCTTTGGGCATACCGCACGACTGTGAAATTCAGTACCAGGGCTACTCCATTTTTATTAGTTTATGGCGCCGAAGCCTTAATTCCGGTCGAAGTCAGGGAACCAAGTATCAGATACCGATATGCAATAAAGGAGTCAAATGACGAGGCCGTGAATACGATCTTGGAACTATTGGATAAAAGGCGTGAGGCCGCCCTTATTCGATTGACTGCCCAAAAATAACGGATCGAAAGGCGGTACAATCGAAGGGCCAACCTTCGATACTTTAATATCGAGGACTTAGGGCTAAGGAAAGTCACCCTAAACACCCGAAATCCGAACGAAGGGAAATTGGGTCCGAACTGGGAAGGACCGTACCAGATTCTAGAGGTCATCGGGAAAGGATCCTATAAGCTTAGAATGATGAACGGAGAACAACTACCAAGCAATTGGAATATATCCCACCTAAAATGATATTACTGCTAAGGTACGACCCCATTTTATTTCCTTATTATTTCGGACTAACACTTGCAGTTGATCAACAAGAAACGACATGAAATTTTTAGGTCTGAAAGCACACGTTGCACTCTTTTTTCCTCAGACCGGTTTTGTCCCAAATGGGGTTTTCGGCAAGGTATTTACCGAGGCAACAATGGATCGTGCTAACTTATAATAAAGTCCGATCATGAATCGGTATTGAAGATCAATTCAACAATATCCGAGGTCCCTCTACAATCAACCTCGAATATTGGGGGGGGGGAGGGTTACCCTTACCTTCGGATATTAACTTTAGCGAGGAAATTACTTCGTAAAGGAAGGGTCTCGACATGTAGGATTTATTGTAAGGGCCAAACGGTCAAACAAACCGTGTGCACATAGATTACTTGAGCCCTGGCATAAAACATGTACGTATGTATGACTGCTTTGCACAAGAATAAAGAGAAGTACTTTCCTTACAATAATCTTATGTTTTAAAAATATTCCTCTTTACATCCCTTAAAGAGTTTCATACTTTCGATCTCCTGAAAATAATGAGCCCAAGGGCAGTCTATATTCGGAATATGAACGATCACCCCATTTGGGGACTATTATCTTGGACAAGCCCAGATAGCTCGAGAAAACAAGTCCAATGAGCAGCTCCCAAACTAAAAGGCTACAGACAAATTAACACTGCTCAGAAACGTCCGAAACCCGTAACAGAAACTAGGCCTTAAAAAAAGAAAGTGTTTCACAACTGGTTCTAAAGGCTACCCTCAGCAAACTACAATCTTAGCTACCTACTTAGGGAAAAGGTTCCGGTAACACCGAACCCTCAAGACGCCTCAAAACAAAGTAGGGAAAAGGCAAGGTTTGTTTGAACTTTTAAACATAATTTTAATTACTTTATGTTAAGGCGTTTCAGCCCTTATGAATACAAGTCATAAAGCGTAGGAAATATTTGAAAGCCAAAGGGGAAAGAAAGCCTTGTATATATAATATTTTTACAAAGGCTAGAATGACCCGATATAAAAATGTACAATGGACAAAGCAGCCTAAAAAAGATGCAAAAACAAAAAATAAAAACATCTAAAGGCCTAAGTGGCTTAAGTGGCCTGGTCCTCATCGGGGGCAGCGTCTTCATCCTTGGGGTCTTCCCCACCTTCAGATTCAGTTAAGCTCTCGGAGCCTTCCTCGGGAAAAGCCAACTTCTGAGCCCCGGCTTCTTCTACCTTGGCATTCTCGATTTCCGCTAGTATGTCAAAGCCCTGAGCATGGACTCCCTCGAGGGATTCATTTAGAGCTTTCCACCTTGCATGATCCACCATGCTCTTGGCCTGTGCCTGAATAGCCTCGACGTCAACCTTGAATTGGGCCACTTTAGCACCGGCCTTGGTATTGGCCAAGGCCACCTCAGATTTGGCCGCCTCGAGCTCCGTGGCCAGGCTCTCTTGGCCAGAAATAGCCGAGTTAAGCTCATATTAGAACTCCTCGGTCCTCTTGGCCTGCACCGAGGTCTTCTCCTTTGCATCCCGAAGAAGAGCCTCGGCCTACGCCTGTTGTGCTTGGACAGCTTCCTTTTGCGAGGTTATGAGGTCCATGTTTTTCTTGAACTCCTCGGCCTTAGTTTGTATCGCGTCTACATGCGCTTGGAGATGCCCGATTTTTTCAAGCCTTTATCGAACCTGCAGGATTGAATCGTTAGCCACCGAGTCCTGTTCATCATCACTATCTTTAAGTAATCGATTTACCTGCTCAACCCACTCGGTATGCTCCTTCCGAGCCGCTTCTAACTCGGTCTGAAGCTTCTCATTCAGAAGCTTATAAATATCTGTCTTCTTGGTAAGCTCCCGAACCTCAGTCTCGTTCTGGGTTAACTCTTTCCGGATTCGGAGGAAAGTCTCATGGTGCAATATAGAGGCTTGCAAGCATAAAGAAAGGTGTTATGATTATTTACAACTTCAAATTTAAAATAAATAATAAAGTGACACTCCAAGTTACCCGATTCAAAGCGTGTTGGGCCTCATTGAATAAAGGCGCTTCCACCGCGTCCATAAAGGCTTGGTCCTCTTTGGTCACCAAGCAACTAAGGTATATAGCAACCCCTACGGGGGCATAAAAAACCCGAGAATCCTCCGGGACAGATAAAACTATCGACCACCTGCGGTCAGGGTTAACATTTGGGGCCGGGAACTGATCCACCAACTTTGGGATCGATGAAGACTCACTGGCACCCGATGATGGTACCTTCCTTAGCACTGACAAGTCACCAAGCCCGGTGGCATCTTCTAAGGCAGCGGACTCTAACCCATCCAAGAAGTTGTGGATATCAGTCGCCCCTGAGGCCCCTCGAAATAACGACCTTCTAGCATACCGTCCACGTGTATCATGGCGTCTGAGATCTGAGGGGACCCGATAAGGTCGATCGCCCCAACCTCATCCCTCGAGGAACCTCCCTCTGCCCGAGAAGTGTCCGCACCGGTCCCTCTCTCGATCTCCTTGGCCTGGGGCAAAACAGTCGTACCCCGTTCCGGTTCGCAGGTACCGACCAATGCCTTCTCAACAGCCTTCTCAGTTTGAGGCAAAGTGGTCCGCACCCGAGCCACTAGCTCAAAGTTATCTTCTTCTTCGGACTCATCCCTGAGTCGACGGATCAAGTACGATGGGAGAGCGTTGGTATTTCCCTTATCTTTACGCACCAACCTCCTCTTTAGTTTTTTTTTCTTCGAGTCCATAGAGCTCGGGTCCCTTTTTCTCTTCTTCTCGTCACCTTGCTTTGAAGCAGGGGACTCGAGAGGCATATCCCCACCCTCGGATAAAGGCCTCATAGCAACATCCTTATGGAGACCTACAAAAAAACATATAGCTGATAAGAATTCGACAACACAAGGAGAAAGTCAAAACCTTATCGAACTAGAAAATAAAACTTACCTTGATTACGGGCCTCCCACCGACCCTTCGATAATTCTATCCAAGCACGCTCAGAGTATGGTGTAACGATCTAACCGGTCGTTTTGACTTTTAAAAACCTGTTCCCTAAAATAAAACTCTCCGGACATGCTTTTATTAATTTATGACTCGCAAGGATTGTTGGTTCGGGATTTGAAAGTGTTTGGGTTGGAATCAGAATACTTGGTTCCTTAAGTTAACTTTAAATGGACAAGTTTGACTTCGGTCAACATTTTGAGAAAACGACCTCGGAATCGGGATTTGACAATTCCAATAGGTTCGCATTATAATTTTGGACTTGGGTGTATATTCGAATCGGGTTTTGGATAACCCGGGAGTATTTTGGCGCTTAATAGTGAAACGTAACTATTTGAAGGTTTAGAATTCTTTAAATTTGGTTGGGAGTAGGATTTTGAGTAATTGAAGTCCGTTTGGAATTTCGAGTTTGGGAATAGTTACATATATTGATTTAAGACTTGCACGCAAATTCTCGTGTCATTCCGAGTAGTTTAAGTATATTTCAGCGTATTGGAAGTAAATTGAAGAACTTGAAATTCTTAAGTTTGAATCAATTTGGTTTAGGGTATGATTCTTAGATTTGATGTTGTTTTACGTGTTCCGAGAGTTCAAGCGAGTCCATTTTATGATTTTAACCCTGTTGGTATGTTCGGACGGGACCCTGGGGGTCCCGAATGTTAACCGGACGAGGCTCGGACCAATTTTGGAAAACTGAGCAAAGACTGAAGCTCCCAGCTACTGTCATAATCGCACCTGCGCTTGGACAGCCGCAGGTGCGAGCCACTAATCGCAGGTGCGAACGAGAGAAACCTGCCCAGCCATCGCAGATGCGAAGCATTTGGCGCACCTGCGAACGCGCAGGTGTGATGGCCTTGTGAGCAGAAGCGGAAAAATGCGCAAGTGCGAAGGGATGGGGGCACCTGCGCTTGCGCAGAAGCGAGCATTTCTTCCGAAGGTGCGGAACCAGGAAAAGAAGGAAAATGCGCACCTGCAAGGAATTTCCGCATGTGCGAAATCCGCATGTGCGGTACTCCTTCCGCATGTGCGAAAAACCTATCTGGGAAGAACCTTAAAACGGACGAAAAGTCGGTCCATTGCTTTCTATTTTTCATCCATTGTTGGGCGATTTCAGAGCTCTTTGTGAGGAGTTTCAACTATCAACTTGGAGGTAAGTTAATTATACACCCTTTGAGTTAAATACATAGATTATAAGTAAATTATAACTAGTAAATCTTAGAAATCAAAGAGCTAGATGAAAAATCTTGATTTTTATAAAAATGAGATTTTGACCACGAAAATAGTTATGGAATTGGATAGAAATTATAAATTCAAGTTCTTGAGATTATGTGTAACGTTTTCATCAGAAAATTTTCAGAATCCGAGCATGTGGGCCCGAGGTGAATTTTATGAATTTTACCATTTTGGATAGGGTAATTTATTTAATAGATGAATTTCGAATTTATTGAACATATATTAATTATTTTATATAACTTTTGGATAGTTTCGGATTTTTCAACATCGAATAGAGAATTTTACACGACGCGATATTTGGAAAGTAGACTTTGAGACGAGGTAATTCTCTTGTCTAATCTTGTGAAGGGAAAATTACCCCATAGGGATTAAATTGAATAATTGTTGTTAATTGCGGGGGCTACGTATGCACGAGATGACGGGAGTCCGTGCATAGCTACTATTAATGCTAAAGTCCGGGTAGTTTAGGACTGAAAGCATGAATTACTTGTGTAAATTGTATTCCTTGATTAATTAATATTAATTGATATATATGAATATATTGTGAATTATTAGATAAATATATTAAAGGATGGAAATCTCATATGCTTGATTTTCTGTTTAAATGAATTAATTGTTAAAAAAAATTATTCTCCTCCCGAATTTATCTCATAATAAATATACTCTTCTTCCGGAGGTACATAAGAAAATGTCCTCCTTTCTTGTAGAGCGGGCCGAACACCTCGGCAGGATAGATGCATCTAGGGATCGACCGCACGTCCCTCGGCTGTGTACACGACACTCTGGATCTGGTCGTACGTTCTCAGCAGAAATCATGCTTAATAATAATAATAATTATACGATACTTTAATAATTTATTTCAGCTTGCGAAGCTAATTGATAAATTGGAAAATCCTTGGAATGTAATGAATTATTATTCTTGCTTGTTAAGGAATTAATTGTTATTCCTGTAAATGAGATTTAATTGATAAATTAAAAATTTATTGAAATTGAATTGCAACTTGTAAAGCTATTTGATAAATTAGAAGTTTTATTAAAATTGCATGATTTAAATAAATAAATTGGAAAATTGTTGCATTTGAAGGATTTTTATTATTTCTGCTAATTGAATAAAATTATTGTTATCTGTGTGAACCATGCTGATTTGAATAATTATAATTTATTTCAATTATTATTATTGACCCATAGTGAGTGTCAAAGTGGGCTATCTCGTCTCTACCACTTCGAGAATAGGCTTGATACCTACTAGGTATACGTTGTTTTCATACTCATAATGCACTTGCTGCCCATTTTATTGTGCAGGTACATATATGTATCGCGACCTTGTGGGCGCAGAGGTGTGATTAATAATTATGGAGACATAGGTGAGCTGCATTCTATATTATGATCCGCAGCTAACAGAGTCTCCTTCAGAGTTATTATATTTTCCTGTCTAATTTGTATTCTGGGCAGATGCTGTATTTTATTTTTATTTCCCTAGTAAATGCTCATGCACTTGTGACACCTAGTTTTGGGAATGGTTGTGAATTGTTTAGAAATTTAGATGCTAAAAATATTTATCATTTACTCTATGAGTTTTATATTTACAATTTCATTGAAGAAATGTTTATTTCAAAAATACTAAAATGGGTAATTAAGTTAATTGATTATGGTTGGCTTGCCTGACAGTAGTGTCCGGCGCCATCACGGCCTTTAAATGGATTTTGGGTCGTGACAATATGGTATCAGAGCACTACGTTCACGTAGGTCTCCCGAGTCATGAGCAAGTCTAGTAGAGTCTTGCGGATCGGTAGGGAGACATCTGTGCTTATCTTTGAGAGGCTACAGGGCTGTTAGGAATACATTCCTTTTTGATTCCTCATCGTGCTATTCGATTCCTTTGGGGTTTATGCCTACATTTGCTTCCTATTCAATCTTATGTGAAGTGAAGCGCATGTTATAAATTGGGGATCGAGGAAATTTTTAATGGTACTACAGATGTAGTGCGGGATGCTTCTCCCTTTGTAATTAATTGGGCTATTGTCGTCGCCTTGCGGAAGGTCGCTCTATCGTTTCAGTTCAGTATCAATACTACCTAAGGTTTTGTGATTTTGCATTGATTGTTATGACGATTTATGCATTGTTATCGCATAGTGTTTATGTAATGGTAGGATGCCTGTCTATGTGTCAGGGCAGTAAATGACCTGAAAGAAGGTTTTTCTCAGTACGTGATTCAGAGGTTCCATATTTTAATTCCAGCAGAGAAAAGGCAATCAAACTATGAATGTTCAGGTTTGGGATTGATGGAGTAACGAAGCTTGATATTTCGAGTGTGGTAGAATTCTCAATTTTGATGTGGTGTCATCGCCCTGTAAAATGTGTTAAGGTTCACCGGTGTTATGGTTTTCTTCAACTCGCCTTCACGACGGAGTGTTTAGGAATTTGTATAGGGAAAACAGTTGTTAGAGATCACGGTGTGCATTGATTCAGGATCGAAGCAGTGTTTCTAGTGTTGATGTCTCAAGAAGGATGATCGTCAGAAATGTTTAAAGCTGGTAACGAGCTATTAGTTCAAGTGTTATAGAGACGGATTTTGAGTTAGAACAACAACTGGACAACGAAGGATGAGGACGGACATATGGTAGGTGCCTTGCGATGGTTAGGCTCCGAAAAGGCCAAGTGTAAGAAAACAGAAGTAGAGTAGTTGCTTAAATGAGATGGTTGACCAAAGTGGGAAAGTGCCAAGGTAGCACATGGGCTACGTGGTAGGATGATTACACGTCTTGAGGAAAGTTTGGAGTGATTTGGGATGTAGAATGGACAATGACTAGGTCTACGGACTTAAGTTGTAATATTAGCTGCTATATTGAGGAAGATTAGATACAACAGGAGAGAGTTGCTTGATATGAAGAAGGATACAACATGACTTTGGATTGGAAGGTATTGTCACACCTCTAGTTGACGTCCATGAGGAGTGAACGGACTGGTGCAACTGGTGAATGAGCCTGGACTCAGGATGATCTACTGATTTTGTAGTATTTGCACCTAGTGCAGCGGCGTTGGAATATGTCGGCATGTAATTTCCACGGGTGGGTTATCTCCTGTGAGAAGGTTAGCGGTTGCGTGGTATTGACAAAGCTTCTGGTAATAAATTTAATATGTAAATGTGGCTAGTGGTTCGGAGTATTTATTAAAGGTTAATAGAAGGATTTCGAGAAAATTTGGCGAGTTGCGTGTGCAGGATCATGTCAACAATGAATAAAGAATCTCGGTGGATTCCAACAATTTTGTAATTATAGCTTCAAGCTAAGTGGGAGAGTCCCACCGTCTATGATTGGATTGTGTAGTGTCAACTTGTGCGATTTCTGGTTATCGGTGTATTGGTGGGTCATTGCAACTAAGGAAAGAAAACATCAGTGGTAATTTGAGCAAAGTATTTGGGGAATGTGTGCCATATTTGGCCTTATTAATTCATATTCAGGTTTTTTGAAGACTCAGAGTTTATGCTTCGTGTAGATGTAATGCACGTTAAAGTGAAATAGTCGGATGTTTTCTTGATAAAGTATCCATGTGCTAGCAGGGCCTTGGAATTGATCATATTTGGGAACAAGTCAGAGCAAGTGACTCTCAATAACGGTCCTAGTGGATTCAACAATTTAAAGTGTGGTATCTAAGGATCTCGAGTCTATAGTATAGTTGAGTATCGAGCTTTTGTAGCAGATTATGAAACGGGGCTTGGAGTACTCTGCGTTATCTTCAGGTTGTGATGTAGAAATAGAGAAACGGAAGAAAATAATTTCGGATTCATTAAATAAGTATCAGAATGGGTGTACCAATTGAAGATGTTAAAGTGCGCACAAGGAGGGATATGAGATGATTAGTGGGTTTTGAAACAACGTGGTCTCGTGAAATAAGGTCACTCGGGATAAGTATGGATTTGAGTTCATAATGTAATGAATGGAGCTATTATTATTTCTAAGGCAAGTTGAGAATAAATTGAGAAAAGACGGGTCGGCTAACAATGGTTGAATCGGCATGATGGTGGCAATGATCAGTTCCTTCAGCGCATTGAATTATGCGTGTGATTTGTGGCGGTACGTGCGAGGCTTGACGGCCGCCGTAATTGATTTTATTTGTAGGAATTCAAATATTATGACATGTTATGTGTAGAGCGATCCCAAAAGAGTTATGGTGGTTTAGACTACTACTTGAGGCCGGTATTTTCTACGGATAAGGGAATTCAGTCACGTGTTGCAATGATCTCTTGAAATGAGTTAAGAAGAAGGTTTCTATATAATGAAGTGTTTACCCTATTAGTGGTTCGGGAGTTATGATAGGATTCTTGTACTCCTGCGCATTGGCATGGTTAAGTGCACTAAGTAGCATGAGGTTCGAAAGTTGAGGATTCAAGATTTCGGTTCGGTGTTGATAAGGATGTCATGAGCTCAGATGAGCAGGAAAAGGATTTAGATTTTTAAAGTAAAATGGTATTGTTTTTGGCATCATCTAAGGTGTAAGAGACCTTGTGAATTGATTTGTGGATTCTTGATATGCTTTACAATATTAGTGTAACCGGTAGCATAGATGCGCAGACTTTTTACCTGGTGCGAAAGGTTGTGGGAGCGTGTCTCACGGAAAGATTGTATAAGAGTGACATGTAGTCACTTGATTGAGTGAATATTGAAACCAAGTATAAAGATTGTGGTAATATCGCTGATTCGAGAATTTATGCCTGGAGGGCGCTTGGTTCATTTGGTTGTCGACTGTGGAAGTATTGTTCCGGTTATGATGGCTATTCTTGTATGTTATGGGAAAAAGGGTTATTATGGATACTTGAAAGGTTATTAGCCTAGCATGATGCGATCAGAATCGGCTTGAGGTATGTGGATGAATTTAAATATGAATACGAGATCTATATCAGACCGAATGTGTTCATTTCAGCATAAAAGCTCCCTATGTAGGAGTATTCGGACGTTGGATATCGTTTCGTCGTCGGTTATTTCATGTAATACTATATTATGCCGTGTGAGTTATGCAACGGCTTAATAAAATTCTTATGTGTTGAGGTTCCATGTAGCGATGGTGTCATGTGAGCAGGATGTCTCTCGAGATTCAGATCGTATAACGCACCTTAGTTGTGCTTGAGTTTTGTAGCATATGGCGTTGTCGGTCCTTCCAAGGATGGTATTATGCACTTAGCGTGCTTGTGTCTGATGTTCGGATATTTTGTAAGTAATGAGCATTCTAGCTCGGTAAGTATTTTTTTTATAGATTCTTTTGTGCGGATCGGCTTGCACGCCGCAACAGTGTGATGTTGAGTACAGTTTCCTATATTCTATTTTGTGTGTTTTTGTGTCCCATTTTTCTGAGGAAGGTTCATGAAACCTTTTCATTTGTTTAATTAGTCACGTGGGTTGAGTAATTCTTTCCATAGTCTGTTTTCCTTATGTATCGCAATCGAGTCTGTAGCTTATTAGCTCATTGTGGCGTCATAGGAGACCTGTCTTCATGTCTGAGGTGGCTTATTGCCTGAGCAACTTATACTAAGTAAGACGAGGTTATTGGATTCGGGATCACTACGATCGGATTATATGAAGTATAATAAAGAGCAAATACCATTATTTGGTCCATAATGAGGCAATGGTTCTTGCCAGAAGTGGGGCTCACAAAGTCAACTGGGAAGAAGGTGTACTGCTATCACTAATCAATGTCTCCTGCTGTGGAACCACCTGCATCCATTTAAATATGCAGCGCCCCCGGCAAAAAGGACGTTAGTACCGTCGAATAGTACTAGTATGAGAACTAAACACCAATTTAAGAATTTAGAAATACAAGATAATTATGATGAACTAGTGGGGAAATAGAATAATATAGATAATTGTCTCAACCATAGAAAGCTTATTAAAAGTTATCAACAACATTTATAGGATTTAAGATGAGATCCTCTATAACCATATTCACACAAAGCGTCCCCGCCGCCTCACCCGATGTATGCAGGTGGAGGTGTACGTACAATACCACAATTCAAATCAAGCGGCCCTGGCGCCTCACCTCAACGTATGCAGGTAGATGTATGCAGGTGGAAATGCATCAATGATACCAATACCAACACAAAGTGGTCGTACCGCCTCACCCCAATGTAGGCGGGTGGAGGTGTAGTCCCACAATATCATAATTCCTACACAAAGCGGTCATACCGCCTCACCCCAATATATATATGCCGGTGGAAGTGTATCACAATCACAATGTCTATACAATAATTTCCACACAAAGCGGTCATGCCGCCTCACCCTAATGTATGCGGGTGGAGGTGTATCATAATCGCAATCTCTATACAACTTTGGCATAATAACTTTCACATAAATCACGACTAGAAATTATAACATGTGGATACATAATCCAAAGTTTGGGACACATCCTCAATTTATAATGCAATATGATAAGAGCATTTAAAATACGAATTGAACATATATCTTCATCACAAAACTTATCGAAATACTCGATTTATAATCAACATCTCGGAACTTACAAGGATAAGGAGAATTCCAACTCTTAAAGAAGAGTTTAGCCAACATACCTCAATTGAGATTCCTTAAACTCTAAAACGTTCCGGAATTCTTAGCAACTTCAATCTATTTTAGAAATATAACAAATTGAACCACAATTAGGAAGATGATTATGGTTCTAGCTCATTTGAGCATTTTATCAAATACTAGGTGTTCATTAAGGTTTCAAGGCCCCTTTTATGAGGAATTCCATTATCCCACAACCCAATATTTACCATGCCTAGTTTAACAATCTTCCTACACCCCCTGATATCACATGCATGTAAATAAACAACCCTACTGCCCAGAAAGTATCTTGCTAATTATCCAATTCTATACAAAATCCGAAAGTGAGGGTTAGGATGTAGAATCTTACCTCTAGGATGAAGACCTAGTGAGTTTCCATCTTCCAAAACTTGGGCAAGAATTGAAGGACAAATATTGGAGAACACCTTATCAATCTAGGGCACCCTCTCTCACTCTAAAATATCAGATAATAGCTCAAAAATTACCCAAAGAGTGTATTTAACGAAATAGGGTCGGGTTTTAAAA